>JAJJWN010000260.1:0-94296 GCA_021655885.1 Fusarium abutilonis
TTAAAATGCCTTATATAATCCTCTACCGCTTCTTATATATATATTACAGCTCCGGTTTAATAGTAAGCATAAAAAAGAATAAGCAAGCTTATCAATATAATACGCATTACGCATAATAAATCACCCTAGCCGGTTCAACAGGTGCCGATCAACTTATTATGGCCTATCAGAGATACACGTAAGATGCTATGGAAAAGGCCATCCTAACTAGACCAAGTCTGGTCTTTAAAGAAACGGTCATAATTGTATTAGCTTGGCAATATAGAGCCAAGGATCACAGTAACAAAACCTGAAATCGTAATTCTGCAGTATCGTGTCAAAGCAAGCACCAGCCTGACTAGCCCACGAAGTCCTCTGCCCATCATAAACTTCGTCACCGTCAATTTCAATCCAGCCCATCCCATGTAGGCGCACAACTCCCGCACTAACAATCATCTCACGCCAATCCTAACTGGAACCCCAGCCAGTGAGGGCCTCTCATGATCAACCCAGGCATAGCCATGTCAGGCGGTATATCAAATACAAGCAAGAAGTCAAGCCCAGACTAAAAAAACACTGAAAACGGGGGTGCTCGAAAAGTAGACTTAAACAATAATGAAACCTGCAAACATCCCTCAAAAACCAAAACATCATGCACCGCCTCTCGCTGTATAGCGGACGCCGGAAACGCCTCATGTCGCGGAATCTTAGCCGCTCTCACCGACCAGAAGCCTACCTAGGAAAATTGACTTGTCGAAGTAATAAGCATCGCGTAATAAAGTTCCAGAAAAAAGATGAAGCCAAATTCGTGTGCTGTTCGGCCTTTTCCGTATCGATTCGCAAGAATCGAGATACCAAAGTTGAGAATAGGTATGTGGTAATGTTGAAGTGGAAGCAATAAAGAATCGTGGCCAATGGTTTGATCCCGGTCGAAAGCCATGCTTCAAGTGGCTAATCCAAAATGGTCACTCGGATGAAGCTAGCTCTAAATCTCCATCCGACCTGCGATGTCTTCGCTCATAAACCTATCCGGACTCCTGTCAAGCATGTCCATGTCATCTACATCATTGTCAAACTCTTCGTCCGAATAGGCAACAAGATCTCCATTTTCTCCGCGGTTCCAGAAGAGACCATCGTCGAGCTCCTCATCGTCTTCGTTATATGGCACCAACTCGGCATCTTGGTCACCAAGCCAATAGTTGGCACGCTTTTGGGCGCCAGCTGACTCGAGTTCTTGTCGGTTGCTGTGATTCCTGGCCAGGTTTGTGGGTCGGAGAGTCGGACTATGAGATGAGATGACTGGCACAACGCGGACGTAGAGGTAGGCGACTCGCTTCAACGAACGATTGAAGAAGAAGTAGTGTGCAGCCCAGATTGCACTCTCATCCTCTTCAAAGGGGTCATTATCGGGGTGGTAGCTGAATATGGTACACTCATTGAGGTGCATCTCCTTGTCGATCAAGGACCAACATTGGGGTCCCCAAATAGAACTTGCCTCGCTGCCCAGTGAAGATCCGAGTGACTTGGGTTCGAAACTTGGCCTCACATTTTGGAGAATGGAATCTAGGTTGACCATGACGCGACGCAGATTCCGCTCGCGCTTGAAGTCGTTGGGACGAAGAACGTGGGAGAAGTCGTAGTGCGGGTGACTCGCATTCAGTGTCGCGATCAGGTATGCAAAAGTCTTTCGACTTGAGAGCTCAGACAACGGACCGAAAGCGCTCGAGTGTGAAAACAGCTGCATACTTGGTGAAGTGGCTAGCATGTGGGCGCGCTCGGGTGGTGAAAGACTGGCACCGAGCTTGAGAAGAGCTTCATGTTGCGAGTTCAGGTCATTATCTATGTTTTTGTAGAGCTTCTTGTCGGAACCTGTTGATTTCGTTGTATAGAGATCGCATCCGCCAGTAACATTGCAGTCAGGCGTGTTGAAGTTGAGTGCGCCCGTCACCGCTTCGAAGTCTTGTACCGGTAGATACTGGGTTGCGCGCGTTAGCATGTGACGGAAATAGGCAAGAGCCATATGCCCTATGAAAGTCTCTTACCTTCATATTGATGGTTGAGGGGCGAACTGGCTCCGGTTTTGTGATAAATATACCGTGCTATTGATACGCTGGGCCGTAACTGCGGTGATGCGACTGATTGCTGATTGAGGGACCAGCCGGGAGGGGATTGCGTCAGCGTGGAGTCTTTGGTGGGCCGTCGTCGGAAGGGGACAGTTGTCGCGTTACGGAAACAATGCTAAAGATGCGCAACGGCTGGTATCGTAAAATATGGGAATGATGTCGGTCGCGATAGTCGACAATGGACGACGGTGGTTGGCGTTGGTGGTTGAGGAGAGGGGGAATGAGGGTGATTGAAATGGATGGATGGATAGAAGTCGGGGGTTGATAGATGATCGCCGGAGCCTGGTACCGCCGGGTTCGGGAAGAGAGGGGAGGCCTGGTTAAGGTAGCTGAGTTGGTGGAGGACCCTGTGAACCAAGACGTCGGAGATGATAAAGAGACGGTGACGACGCAAGATAGAAGATAAGCGCAGATTGGGAGACAGATTCCCAGATACTTACTTAATCCATGCAATAACGTAGGTGATGCAAATGTAAAGATCAAGCAAGGGGAGAATTAAAGACCAAGGAAAGGACGGCAATTGAATAATAGGTACTGTAGGTAGTGAGTGAGGTCAGCGGGACGAATGGTCGCTTCGTCTTGCAATGTGTTGTTACATTGCTTCTCGTCTAACAAGACATAAGAACCCGCAAAAAGTTGATACGTATGAGTTGATAGATACATACTACAGTCGGCCACGGGATCGCTCAAGTGACTGCTCCGTAGAGCTGAGCTGAGCTTTAGCCAGTCCCGGCCAAGGTTAGATACCGGGGGTTGCGCCATCTTTCCGTACTGTTAATTAATGTCAGGTCAGGTCAGGCCAGCGGCCCTTGTCGAGCCGATTTGTCTCATCCCTAAGCTTTTGGCTCTCATGAGACAACGTCAACCTCATGTTGATCAGTTACTTGAGTGTCGGCTTCCAATCCAACCATTTCGCCCATGTTTCCACGGTGGGAATATCCAAACTCAACAAAAGCTTTAAATGTGCAAGTTCAACAGGGGCCCTCTCATGCCAACTCCCCCACAGAGTGACCAACACCAGCGAATGGGGCTCAACTCCGAAACCACGCGCTTGTGTCGAGCCTTAATATGGCATGTTCCATCATCACCTTTTCGTGCACTAGATTGATCGTTCGGCCGTGATCCAGCGTCAGTTTGAGATTGAAAACAGGCAAATGAGGTCAATCGCCTTTTTTTATTCAGATTGCGAGCGGAGGTGTTGCCAAGTAGTAGTGCGGTTGAGTTCAGGTTCGTTGAGCGCAAGAGGGAAGCAAGCATGCCAGGCTCGAATATAGTCGGTGGCATGCAATGACAGTAGTCATTGCTGCAATTCTCTTACATTGGCGGGTGGTCGACAGATTGCTGCCTTCCACTGCTTCTCTGGTGCTTGATCGATAATGGCTTCAAGCCTGAACGCTGCCCCTCTGCGCTGCCGACCGCATCTGTCACAACACCATCGCCATTGGGCCTCATCTCTTGATATGAAAGAAGGTGGTTTTCCACCGTCAAAGATCTACAGAACAAGACCATATCGGCCAGAGATTCCCAAACACCACCTGTGCCAGTGCCCACATTGTAAATATGCGTGTCCTGTCTTCACATCGAAGAGATTCTCAGCTGCCCGAAACGCTCCCATTACAGAATGCCCGATTCCTTGAGCGATGCCGTTACTTTATCATCATCCTGTTGCTCCAAAGTCAACTCAGCCAGCAAACAGACTGTAACTCTTTTTATGAAGTGTCCGGATGTAGGTCTTGTTTCGATCGGTTCGATGGTTCGTGGGACAAGGTCGACGCAGTGCCAGGCAGCAATTAAAAGGTTGCCGAGGAGGCTTTACATGATTTTTGTAACTTCGTCCTCGACCTTATTGAAAGCTTGGCGTCAGCTGTCTTGCGGCGATGTTGGGTGGGTGGACAGGTGTAGGTTGCTGGGCCATCACAAAACTTCACAGTTTATCAAGCTGGTGGTCATGACTTACCTCCATATCCTCAAGGGAATCTTGTTGGCCAATGCAGCGAAGGACGTTCTTCTTGCTAGTCTCCTGCAGCTCGCCCGCGAGGAGGATTTCGTCGAGGATGTAGTATGCCTTGGTGAACGAAAAGATGATATCAAGCTCGCAAACGTTGCCGTAGTACTTATCCATTTGTTCGACGTATCGGTGAATGATTTCAAGGGTGATCAACTCGTTGTCTTCCGAAGAGCAGCCGGCAATGAAAAAGAGCGAAGCATATCGACGGTAGACGATCTTGGTGTCTGTTATGGAAGTCAGCCTAATCTTAGTCTACCAAAACAAAAGGTGCTTGGAAGCTGACCCTTATATTCGAGGAAATTGCACATGCGCGTTCTACGAGCGAGCACAAGCTGAGATACATCCTTGACAATCTTGGCCTTGTCTTTGGGGGAGAGTGTCGTGAACCATTTGGCGAGACGCTGTCGTAACTAGTTAGTGATGCTCTTTGAGCTGGGCGTGCGAGCACCAGAACTTACCACCTTACCCTGGCGGGATAGGAGAATGAGGTATCTGCAGGGTTAAATCTTTGTCAGTGGCCGGAAGCAATCAAGCACCCGTGGGAGAGCATACTGGATCGCCATGGTGGTCTAGTTTGATGTTGCTGAGCCTGCTTGGAGGCGTGCAGTATTAAAAGGCCGGGATGGCTTCGAGAGGTGACGGAGGTTATAATTCTGGCTTCAGGGTGGACACGGAAGCAATTTTGGCGGGTTGGTGACGAGTAACGAGTTGGGTCCAGACGACGAAGTGGTCCAGGCTTCAACCAATCCCTCCTGCCCTTGGTCCTTCTCAGCTCAGCGCCTGGCTAGCGAGTCAGCGGTTGATCCAGTGGCTACCTAGGTACCTAAACTTTAAAGTCATGAGTCGATGCAATTACTGGCATTTGAGGCTTCAAGGGATGATCGCAATCGGATTCGAATTCCAACTGTACCAAGGACCTGGTCAACATACATAATAACCTGAGAAAGGTTCAACGGTCCATCGAAAGGGAACGCTGACACTCGGTTACACTCACGTACAGCAAAACCACCTAGTACCTACATAAGTCTGCATACCTAGAGAGTAACCTATCTCCGATCTTGACGTGAAAGAAATGGTCATGGATGCTTCGTCATAAATTGACCATCACTCTCCCCTCAAGCACGCGACTATGCGCTCCTGCTGATGTCAGGTCTAACGGTGCCTCGTGTACTGTAGCCATTCAGAGAGACACATCCTTAAGCGTCCGGTTCTTGTTCATGGATCATTCAAGGTCCATCCTAGATGACGGAAGATAATAAACAACACACAACCTCTGCGCTCTCAACTCCCAGGTTTACAAATCGTCTGTGATACCAGCCAAATATTAATTACTAAGCTATCTTAGTACTTACCCCACGTCTTTCGACAGCACTCGGCGCGCCTTTGGGGAGACTATTATTTTGGCCTGCAGCTTATTTACTGGCGTCTCCGAGTTTACGACGATTCCGACGGCGAAAATTTCAATCTTTCTTTTACCAAGTCATTCCTCGATCGATTTCTCTCTTACTTTTTACCCTTGCTTGTGTATTCTCGCCTAACTTCGCTGTCCTCACTTACCTACACCATGACCAGACTCATTCTATCCACGGCGTAGGTTTTACTCAAGCTATTTATGTTCAGTCCTCTGCTAACAAAACCCCTCTCGGTAGCAATGTCATGTTGGCAGGCCCCTCCATTATTCGTAAACCTGGCAACAACAGCAACAACAGATCCAACCTCGAACTCGTCAACTCTCTACGCGACAACATTGCCGAGGCTCAGCGCGATTATGCGATTCATGCGCCAGGCACAAACGGCTTCACGAATGGCGACGCTCCCAACGGCAAGCATACGGCTGTTGACCTCTGGACGGAGCGCCAGGGCGATGCGCTATATGTCCCTCGCATTAATTGGCAAGCTGCAGGTCTGCAGGAGGAGTCAAGCCAGTATGAGATCACTGTTAAATTGTTTCTCCTTCCGGGTATGTCTGCTGCCGCTCGAGAGCAGCACGTCAAAGAGGCCCTGGACCTGGTCCGGAGGGAACTCGGCATCCAGACCATCGATTTACTGATTGTGTCTTTCCCTGGAATTTCATTCGAAGGAACTTGTGAGTGGGAGGCGGATAAAACGAACGCTCAGCAAGGCGATCTTGAGGAGGAACTTACAGCCTGGAAGGTGTTTGAGGGTCTACACAAGCATGGCTTGGTTAAGCGGCTTGCCGTGGCCGAGTTTGGTAGCGAGAAGCTTGGTGCTTTCATCAAACGCACGAGTGTCAGACCCGTCATCGACCAGATCAACTTGCGCAACTGCTGTGATGTCCCTCCTCCCCTGAAGAAGTTGGCTGAAGACGAAGGTGTTGAATTGCATGTCCACAGCGACTGCACCGATATCCTTCCCCACGGTACTCTACGTGAACTCCTCAGCCACGGCCCGAGGGGTGCGGGCTTGCTTGCCGACCCCAGCAACAACGGCGCTGGCTTGGCTGGGGAGCTTGTTCCTGAATGGGTTGTGCGATACACAGCATTTGTCCAGGATCGAGGCGTCATAGAGAACAAGGGATATTTTGCGGGAGCAGAGTTGGTGGAAGCATAGTTGGGCAGTTCCACAACGGTTGAGAGAAAGGGACGAAAGAAGCGAACGAAATAAGGAGGTTTCTTGATATGTTGGATCTGATACCATGTATGCTGGGGTATGGTGGCATCTTTTGTTTTTGTTTTGCAATACAGCGAGCATCAGACACACGGAGTTTTAGACACTATGGTAGGGAAATTGGCTGCAAGGCGGCTTTTTTTTATCCGAGCATGCTTCGTTTGCGGCCTCTCATCCGCACGTCTTCTAACTTCTTGAGCACAATCCTGGCTTGCTTGAACGTCTGACCGTAGGCATCAAGAACCTCGAAGAAGAGACATTCCGCCCGTGGGTGTGTGCTACCAAACGCCCTCTCCAGAACATAGAGGTCTACCGCCCGATCTTCATCTGATATACTTCCACTCGCAAGACCCAGATCAATAATGACGAGTTCTCCATGTAATGGGTTGTCGTCTTGTGGGCTATCCGAGGGCTGCAACATCATGTTGCTTGTGGTCAAGTCGCCATGAACAATCCCGACCTTGTGCATGTTACCAATGGAGGTTCCGATCCTGCGCATCAGATCCTTGAGCTCAGCATCGTTCTCGATACCCTCGGTTCTTTTCCCGAGACGCTCGTTGATGCTCTTGCGAACAGGTCCTCCAGATATCCATTCCAACATCAGCCAACCAGCAGCTTCATCCACGGCGTAAACAGCCGGCACACGGACGCCGTCGCGACGACATTTTGCGAGAATGCGAGCCTCTGATAGGATTCGGTGTCTGGTAAGTCGCTGATCAAGAGTCGGATGTCGCCAGGGCTTGGGAGGGCGATACTTGAGGGCGCAGGGAATGTTGGGTAATAGGTATGTAGTTTTGTAGAGGCGGCCCTCAGCACCTTGAGTGATGAGGAGCGGCGGGGTCGACGCGGGGTATTCGAGGATCTTGGGGAGGGGAAACTGATGCACTTGCACTTGTGCCGCGGGGTCGGCGCTCGCCGTGGCTGTAGTTGTTTGTGCCATGAAAATTATTGTTAAATGATGAGTGGAAAAGGATAATGGTTGGTAGATAATGCAGAAATCAGATGAGATCAGATGAGATCAGTGGAGAAGGATGCGGTGATTCTGACAAGCTGCAAGTATGGCGCAGGTACGTGTACATGTCATGTCAGCGACTGGTATACCTAGGTAGGTTGGATTGAACCTTGAAGACCTCAACGCGGCTTGTCCTCGTCTCCAACGGCCCGCGATTTTTTTACTGGGCGGTACAGGACAGCGGCGTTTCTAGCACTACCTAGGTACCTAGCTACCAAATGCAACGAATCAGGTTTGTTCTGATAATATCCAATCCCAACGACAGTCAACCACCCCCCCTCTCTCTCTGTGCCCCTCGATCTCGATGAAGTCTCCCTTGGATCTTGGGTTATTTCCATGTTGTTTCTACGAAACCATTTCCAATCTTTGTTGTTCTCCTTTCATATTCAAGCCCTAGAATCTGATCCACTGCCCTTCTTCTAACCCTAATTCCTCAACTCAGGCCCTCCAGGGCATGCCCCATACGCCTAGTATGTAGTAGTGTCCTGCAAGAAGTGGTCACATCCAACCGATGGTGATACTTGACCTGCAGATAGCCCACCTGGAGTGCAATCCAGCCCGCCAATGCGATGTAAAAACCCGCTGGACGGTTCGGCAACGCAGCGTTAGCTCTTGGAGATTGCTAATGTTGAGCGGGCTTGTTGTGCATTTTTGTTTAATTATGACGGGAACGCGTGGTGGTTGTACACAGTATATACTGCTTCCGTCCGTTTAAACCACCATCAGTCAGCATCACCAGCTCTTCACCGTCTCTTCAACCCGACCCTTCCGCACACGCCGCACCCGCTCTGGGGGGTTATTTACATTTATATCAGTCAGGAAACTGCAACGCCATCCAGTCGCGCATCCCACGGGTGTGCCATGTGATGTTTATCCTGCCCTGAAATGCCCTGTTCTTGCCTGGACCCCGCCGCCTTTAGCTGCAGCTACAGGGGGCTCTCCATCCCCAGCCATCTGCACCAAGTGGCCCAACATTCAAATATGGCACGAGCCCAGACACTAATGTACTTTACTTGGGGCGCACACAAATGGAACCGATGCGCTTGCCCTTCGTCATCACTCCTGTCCCCTGCCTTAGGTTATCCAGTTTGCCGCTGATCCTGATCCCGATCCTGTCTCCGTCTCTCTCTCCTCACTCTTTTTCTCCCACAAACATATCCTACACCACAGCCCAAGGACCATGCGCGATAGCCTCACCCACCGCCTCAGATTGCCATCTAGACGCTCTGCTCAACCATGGCCGAGTCCCCGTTCCAGTGGACTAACATCCTCCCTTTGACTGCCCTCCTCTCATCCGCCATCGTCCTCGCTCAGGTCGTCTCCTCTTATACGGCCGCATACCAAGCGGCGCCGCACGAGATCGCAACTTTTGTTGACACTGCCGACTTTTCTGTCCAGGAGAACGAGAGCTATGATCGCGACGTCGCAAAAGTACAACGCCTCGAGGACAAGATTCGCTTGACCCAGCTCCTAAGGGAGATTCAAAAGACTGGCGATGACTTGCGCGAGGACCTCAATGGCATGGTGTTTGAGGATGACACCAGTAAGCTGAGGACCACCGCCAGGCTGCTCTGGGCGTCGAAGCGATCGAGGTTGGAGGATCGGGTCCGTAGGCTTGACATGCTACGCATGCGTTTCCTTGTCGTCTACATGGGCACTGTCGCATCAGGCACTGCTATTCCTGAAAAGCTTCCTCTTCCTCCTCCTCCACCACCTCCATTAAAGGAGTCGCCTGACTTTAGAAGCCCATCTCCAGTTCTTCCCAAGGGCTTGATGGAGGGTATTATCAGTCGTCCTCCGCTACGCAGCTTCACTCCGGCTCCCGTTGGCCACCAAGAGCAAATCTCCAAATCCGAGCCAATGTCTAAACCCGAGCGCGTCTCCAACAAACCCGACCATACCCCGAAGCCCAAAACCCGCACTGGCTGGGCTGGAGTCGTCGAGGAGCTGCAGACATCGCCCAGGATGCAAGAGCGTCACGCCTCGATTGAGCGTGCAATGTCAAGAGCGTATACGACAATGTGATCTGCTATATGAGCATTCGGTTTGGTCTTAACCTAGACTCCCTGGTTTTCTTTTACGTTTTGGTTTGTGGTTACAGCGACACGGCATAACTCTTACAGGTTGTCCGGTGCAACGATATAGCACGGGCATTACACGGCGTTTACGGTACGGCCATCTGGCCACCAACATATTTTATGATACAGCATGATCCGATGAGAAACGGACAGTTTCGACATGAGTACAGGAGGCATGGTTGAACAAGCGATGATTAACGACGGGTTGGTTTGGCAAGGGTTTGGGTTTGGGCTTGGACGACATGGGGGAGTTTGGTTCAGATAACTTCGCTTCACTTCAGTTCTTATAGATGGGACGATACCCCTTTTATCGCAGCCTTAAGCTCGGTGTCTCTCTAGAATTATTCTCTATTTCTTTTGCCCTTTTATTTGTTTCCGTTAATGAGCTCACGGGTAACATCCATGACAAAGCACTTTTCCCCTCACCACTCTTTACAACATATGGAGGGCTATTTGCAACATTTGGAGGACATAGCCCTCCATCAGTGATCAGAGACAGCTTCAGGACCGGTACCGTTCCTCTCCCCGACTACAGCATTGTTAATTTGAGTTTGGGCGAACATGGCTTTCCGAGTATTGGCTTACCGTCGAGCGCTACTAAAAAACGGCTTACACAGTTGTAGCACGCAACCTGTTGGTGGTAAGAACAAGTTCGAGGATAACAGCGGGGACTATCTCACTGTTGCCGTGATTTCCACAATCTCTTGTTCGCTGAAGAAATTCCGTAGGTGGTCAAATGTCTCATCCTTGACGTGGACATTCCGCGTCATCTCATCCGTGTAAAGAAGCACAGCCCATTGTTTCTCTGTCAGCTCAGCAGGACGCTCACCAAGAGTGTCCTGCTTAATAGTCTCAAGCCCAGCCTCTGGCACGCCACCCTTAACAGCCAATGGTGCATGGTGCCTCCACTCATACCACGCCTTGTTGCACACGGCAATCCGGGATATGGCAAGCTCACGCACGTCGTCGCTCAGCGACGTTTTGGTGCGGACGGCGCCGAGGAACGAATTCCATCCATCGGCCACGGCTGGCGAATGAAGAAGAGCGAGATCAAGGGGCTGAAGAGGCCGAGGAGCACGACGCTCTTGAATACGTTGTACAATAGCGGCATGTTCCTCGGTCTTGGTCTCGGGAGGATTCGATACGTAGGGGACTCTCATGATGGGTGGTTGGTTTTAGGGTAGGCGGGTTGGTGTAAGTTGATATGTACTGAGTGTTGAGAGTCAATATAGCTAGTACAATGATATTGTGTGTAATGTATGAGACAGGATATGTTTATAGTGAAAATGTGATGGAAATAGAAACTATTTATGAGAAAGTCCTGGGCCCTCACGTTTGGTTATTATGTTCACTTGGGCATGCGCGGGGTCGGGTTTGCATTGCAACTCCCGACTCCACTTCCCGAAAACCGGCACCGAGAGACGGAGGTTAAGGTCGGTACCTATTGAGTATGTGCGATACCTACCTATGTTGTTATATAGGTAGGTAGATATGCCTGAAGCATGAGATTGGCCCCGAGTATAAAGCTAGGAATAGAAATACCAATATACCATATGATTTACCAGTAGCTGGTGGAGTAGCGTTATTGATTTACCACAGAAAGGCGTTATAGAGGAATGAGCATGACCTTACAGAAATTAAGTAGTGAGAGAAATGAAGCGAGAACTTTGACTATATTTAAACAGTTATTCCAGTAGTATTTGATAAACATCACTGATAGGTTTTCAACGTATACGTGAAAACTGGATCTCGACCATGTTCTCCATACCAACTATTCTTTTTGACTTCGTAATATTTGTATACTGGCTTACCTTGCAGATGCAGCATATACGCGCATATGAACATCAAAGTCCGAACCGCATGTTAGATAAACACTTATTTGGTCCCGCTCGCGGGAGTGGATTTCACGTCATTCAGCTCGGCATCTCGAACTCTAAACTTGGTTGCTACATCAACTCCAGCTGGGACTTCTTGCACCTCTCAAGCCTACACTCCTGGCCTACGCAAAAGGGGGCTACACATTCAGGAGTTACCAGAAAGAGAGGGAAAGCAGGTCAAGCCAAAACCAAAAGCCTGGTTTTTTATTATTAAACATATTTACATCATACACATCCCTAAGTCAACTTTTCTTGTTACCCCAAGCTTGGATCATCAAACCCCAAGGATAACGCGTTGCGTATCATCACGTGATCAGGAGCTCCAACCTGGATCATTAACGCGACCTCACTTTTTCTCGCGTCGTCACGATCTCCCGTCATCAGCCTCGTTCCTTCAGCTCCTCTCCGTCACTCTCGCTCGCGCATCCATCAACGACGATGGCCGAGATTAAGATTGACAGCAAGCTCTTCCAGGAGCGCATCTCGCACTTTGCGACTGCCTGGAAGAATGATCTTCGCTCCAAGGATGGCCTGTTCAACGGCGCCCAGTCTCTGGTTGTGATGATGGGCAAGGTTGAGGAGATTCCCGAATTTCACAAGAACAACGCCATTCACGTATTTGACCCTTCGAGTAATCCGAAACACAGTACGAAATAGATATACTAATACTAGATCATAGTTCTGGCTTCTTGGATACGAGTTTCCAACAACCCTGATGTTGTTCACGCTGGACACGTTGTACATTCTCACAACAGCGAAGAAAGGTACACCCGCACCATCCATCGATTTTCGCGCAATTTTCCCCCGGTATTAACTGCGTCATAGCTAAGCATCTCGAACAACTCAAAGGCGGCCGATTCCCGATCGAAGTGCTCGTACGAGGCAAAGATGCCGCAGAGAATGAGAAGCTCTTTATTAAGCTCACAGATAAGATTAAGGAGTCAGGAGTATGTTGAGAAACTTTTAAGGTTTGAATTATTTCTAACAAATACACTGTTAGAACAAAGTCGGTACGATATCCCGCGACACTTCCAGAGGACCTTTCGTCGATGAGTGGAAGAAGGTGTTTACGGACCAATGCAAAGATATCACCCAGGTCGATATTTCTGCGGCGCTTTCCACTTACGCCTTTGCGGTCAAGGACGAGAGCGAGCTTCGAGCCATGCGAACGGCTTCCAAGGCCTGTGTGGCCTTGATGACCCCCTATTTCCTTGACGAAATGTCCAACATTCTTGATGCTGAGAAGAAAGTCAAGCATTCAGCACTCGCCGAGAAGGTCGACAAGAAATTAGATGACACCCAATTCTGGAAGACCGTGCAACTGCCGAGCAAGGGAAAGCTTCCCTCTGACCTCGATCCCACTCAGCTGGACTGGATTTTGGGACCATCAATCCAGAGCGGCGGCAAATATGACCTCCGTTTTGCTGGCGAGCCTAACGACGACAACCTTCACGCTGGTATTATTATTGCTGCTATGGGTTTGCGATACAAGTCCTACTGCTCTACAATCGCACGAACCTACCTCGTCGATCCCAACAAGGCTCAAGAGAGCAGCTACAAGCTTCTGACTCTCATTCACAATACCATCATCAAGGAGATCCGGGACGGCATGGCAGCAAAGGATGTGTATGGCAGGGCCGTGAGCATCATCAAGAGCAAGAAGCCAGAGATGGAGAAGCACTTCCTGAAGAATGTTGGCTGGGGTATCGGATTGGAGAACAAAGACCCTACTCTTGTTCTCAATGCCAAGAATCAGAGGACATTGAAGGATGGCATGACCCTTATCATTAACACTGGATTCCAGGATGTTGAGAACCCTCACCCGCAAGACAAGAACAGCAAAGTTTATGCCCTTGTCCTCACTGACACCATCCGAGTTACCTCAGCGGAGCCCGTGGTGTTCACTGCAGAGGCGCCCACAAGTGCCGATGCCAACTCATTCTTTTTCAAGGATGACGAAGAAGCCGAGCCTGCTCCCAAGTCGAAGGAGAAGAAGGACTCCCGTGTTGGTGCCGTTGCTACCAAGAACATCACAAGCACAAGGCTTCGCTCAGAGCGCACAACCCAGGTCGCTAATGACGACATCGAGAAGAAGCGACGTGAGCATCAGAAGGAGCTAGCATCCAAGAAGCAAAAGGAAGGCCTGGCGAGATTCTCAGAGTCCACAAGTGGTCAGAATGGTGGTGAGGTCAAGAAGTTTAAACGCTTCGAGTCCTACAAGAGAGACAATCAGTTTCCCAACAAGATCAAGAACCTAGAAGTTATCGTTGATGCCAAGAACAACACGGTTGTGCTGCCCATTATGGGACGTCCTGTTCCTTTCCATATCAACACTATCAAGAACGCGAGTAAGAGCGACGAGGGCGATTTTGCCTTCTTGCGTATCAACTTCCTGTCACCCGGTCAGGGTGTGGGTAGAAAAGATGAACAGCCGTTCGAGGATGCCTCAGCTCACTTTGTCCGGAGTTTGACTTTCCGATCGTCTGATGGTGAGAGATACAACGAAATAGCGACTCAAATCTCCAACATGAAGCGCGATGTGGTTAAGAAGGAGCAAGAGAAGAAGGACATGGAAGATGTTGTGGAGCAGGATAAGCTCGTTGAGATAAGAAGTAAGTCAAAGTTCTGAAAACATCCCGACCAGCTGATACTAACCAAAGCCCAGACCGTCGACCAGCTGTACTGGATAATGTATATATCCGGCCCGCCATGGAAGGCAAACGAGTACCAGGAAAGGTTGAGATTCACCAGAACGGTATTCGGTACATCTCCCCTCTGAACGCACAGCACAGAGTGGATGTGTTGTTCTCCAATGTCAAGCACCTTTTCTTCCAACCCTGCCAGCACGAGCTGATTGTCATTATCCACATTCACCTTAAGGATCCAATTATTGTTGGTAACAAGAAGAAGACAAAGGACGTCCAGTTCTACCGAGAAGCTACAGATATCCAATTTGATGAGACGGGTAACCGCAAGCGAAAATACCGGTATGGTGACGAGGATGAGTTCGAGGCTGAGCAGGAGGAACGACGCAGGAGAGCCGACCTGGATCGACTGTTCCAAGGCTTCGCCCAGAAGATTGCTGAGGCAGGTCGCAACGAAGGTATCGAAGTTGATATGCCTATCCGTGACCTTGGATTTCACGGTGTGCCATTCCGAAGCAACGTTTTTATCCAGCCTACCACCGACTGCCTTATCCAGGTCGTCGAACCTCCGTTCATGGTCATCACCATTGAAGAAGTCGAAATTGCCCATTTGGAACGTGTTCAGTTCGGCCTGAAGAACTTTGATATGGTCTTTGTCTTCAAAGATTTTACACGACCTCCTTACCACGTCAACACAATCCCCGTTGAGTTCCTTGACCAGGTCAAGGATTATCTCGACTCTTCTGACATCGCATACACCGAGGGTCCTCTCAACCTCAACTGGCCAACCATCATGAAGACCGTCACAGCAGACACCCACCAGTTCTTTGCCGACGGCGGTTGGTCTTTCCTTCAAGCCGATTCTGATGAATCTGGCGGCGAGAACCAGTCCGAGGAAGAGTCTGCCTTTGAGATGGACGATGAGGAGCTTGATGAGGAGTCTGAATCCAGCGAGGAAGGTTCCGACTTTGGCAGCAACGTCAGTGATGATGACGATGATGAGGATGCCGAGCTCGATAGTGAGGAGGAGGGTGAAGACTGGGATGAGCTTGAGCGTAAGGCTAAGAAGCGAGATCGCGAGAGCGCCATGGAAGATGAAGACCGTGGCGGCAAGAAGAAGCAGCGCAAGCGCTAAGCCAAACGGCAGTATCACGATCGACTCTGCCATGGGGAGGAATCAATTCTTTTTTTCCCGACGCGAACTGGATGAAGAGATGTTGATTGGTCTTTGCCAGTTTTACTAAAAATATGCTATTTTCTTTTTCTGGTCTTCCCATTTGGCTGCTGACGCTGGAGCCCTTTTAACGGCACAATATGGACAAGAGAGCAGCGATTGACTGTTGATTGAGCTTGGTGGCGAGAGGGTTCTCCTCTTATTCGATTTCGATATGACCAGGAACAATTAGGGAGGGCAGTTGTGCTAGTTAAATTAAGATAATTCATGATTTCGAGCAATTCTAGACAAGTATATTTGTAACCTGAATTAATTCGAGTAAAAATAGAAGTTTAAAGCCACACGACGCTCGACGGCCATACAGAGTCGTTTGACACACACCAGGAGCTATTTGTATATAATTATCAATTCATTTTATCCGTATTTACCAGGTCGCAGCGCGCCTAAACTCCTTGAGATGCCCATATAACGATACCTACGACGCACCCACAATCCTCGCTCCTCCTGCTTCCCATTCTCCACAGTTCTCAAAAGGACAGGTAGACAAGGGCCTCGCAGGCTGATGGCGCGCGTTAAAGGCGAATGTCTATATAAACCTTGGTACCCTTCCAAAACAATAGCAAAGCAGAAAGTCGCAAAATGAGTAGTCGTACAACAAACAAAAAGTCGTGTGAGAAATAACGCGAAACAAACATGATCAAAGCAGTTGCCCATGATTTCTCCAGCCGATGTATACTTCTTTAGCATTCACCCGTTGAACCGCGTGGCTTAGACGGTGTTGGCAATCTAGGACGCATAACACTGGCTACAGCTCTGAGTGGAGGAGATGCGCAAGACACAACTGATTGGCGTGCAGGAGATCACAGGAGAGCGCGGGAGTCGTCGCGAGCCGCCTAAGTCTCGCCAGGACGAAGCTCGCGACCGGACGCGACGGCCGTGCTGGGACCAGACTTTGCGCCAGGAGCGTTGTTCCATGAGAGATAGGTGTGGTCACCAAGTTTCCTATTGATGAATTAGTGAGAAGAGATATGGATAGGGGGCCGAAGGGACAAACCTGGGTCGGATAAGGTGAGTGACTGTAAAGACAGTACCAAGCAAGATGCAGAGACCGCCGACAACCACATAAGCGATGCCAAGGAAGGGGTTGCGTCCTCCAATGACAGTTCGAGTGGTAATGATGATGGTTTTAGTGCCCTTGTATTCTCGAGTTGGGAAACCTGAAGGGGGATCAGATATGCTTGCAAGGGGTATGGAGTAGTTAAGTCAACTCACGGTCATCGATAACAAGGTCATAAGTTCCGGGCCACATGGCCTGGGAGTCGTTGCGCTGGTACAGCTTGCTGAAAGTGGGAAGACCTGCAGTTCGCATCCAGACCTGGAAAGCCTCCCAATTCTTAAGGTCAGGAGGGGGTGTCTCATCGGTGTATCCGTTAGGATAACGCTCGGCCCAGTTGGGAGGTGGGATAATGTCGCTGGCTTTATACTCGGTAACACCATAGAGATCCTTATCGCTGTCCCAAGAGATACCCGTGTTGTTTTCCATTCGATACACCATTGGGCCGTCGCCGGCACCCTGGGGTAGGTCTGCAATTACAGGGCTGGAAAATGTGTCGTTGAACATGGAATTCGCAATTAGACCACACGGATAGTATGGCTTATTGCTAGTACTGTTGCCGTAGAGAGGGGTGCAGTCCGAATTGGAGATATCGCTGTAAGAGCGAGCGGTGCCTTTGAGTTGGTCGGAGTCGAAAGAGAGAACATATCGGCGATGGTTCTGGTAGAAGTTTGTGAGGTGGTAATAGAAGAGAACGGGAGGACCCATTTCCTCTGGGATCCTAAACTTGAGATGGCATCGATCGTTGCGTACGCTTACGCCGTTGTCGAGCGTAACGTTGACGTTCTGCTCTCGAGCCCATTGCGCATTCACCGAAGCGTTGGAACTCTTGAATGCGGTCGAGACAGCGCTGTCGGGCATGGCACTGAAGTTCCTACCATTCCTGCTGAGGAGAGGAGCATCGAGTGTGCAGTCTGTGTAGTCGAGGCGGATCTCTTGGACCTGAATTTGCGCATTAGAATGGGCGGGTATGCTATAGCGATCAGAGGGTGCTGTACCTGAGCGCTCGCGTAGAGTAGCAGACCACCGATGGGAGCAAATATGATCCCAATGGCGAAGAAGAGGGGCAGGACGGTTTTTGGTGTGAGTATAGGCCTGTCGCATGTTTATAAGCATTGTGAAAGTAGTTGAAAGGAATGGGAATAGGCTCAACATACTGCCAGGCCTTTAGACGCTGCTGTCGAAAGGCAGTGTCTGTGATGTATCAATCAATGCATGCTCCCTCAGAATCGCGTCCAGGTCATCTGCAGCGCATCTTTCCATGGCAAAGGGACTCACTTGCAGGGCGACGACTCTTCTTCTTATCCGGCTGCTTCGGGTCATTGTTGGAGTCGATGGAATCGGGGTGGTCGATGCCACGGGGTTGCTCGTCGGACATTGTGATTTCGTCAGGATCGATGAATTAGCCCTTTCGTTGATGCCGTCGATAAAAAATGGATTTGAGATGCGAGGGAGAAAAGGTGCGACTCCTCGAGAAGCTGACGGGGATAGGATGGAACGGGAATGGGAACGGTCGCGCTGTGGCTCGTGAAGCGTTACGTGTTGGACCAAGGGGTGGTATGTATTTCTACCTCCTTGCGCAAGGTACGTATCTCCTTATTTCAGCGACCAAACCTATAGAAGGAGTGGCTGTGCAGGCAGCAGGGAGCTTGCCAGTTGGGTCCTTACCTACCTTTGTACTTAGGTACCTAGGCCACATTCAGCTTTAGGTATGATTAATGGTGATTTCCTGTGTACTGTTCAATGTGTATTATTTTGTCTTTGTTTCTCGATTCAGAATAACAGTACTTCTCTATGGAGCCTAAAACCAAGAGAGCAGAGTTTATGGACGCTATGACATACATAGGTAGCTACAATGACGGCGAAAAAAGATATGCGCCTACGGGAGGCAAAAGAATACACACGACGCAGGCCTGATTCGAACAGACGCCTCCGAAGAGAATAGATTTCTAGTCTATCGCATTAGACCACTCTGCCACTGCGCCTTTTCGTGTACCAAATATTATCTTATTAATATCTATATACCTAACGCGTTGTGTAGTTTTCACTACAATAAGATCAGACAAGAATACGTATGTAAAGCGAGAATCATGAGATGTCCATCCAAGTGACAAGTTTCTGTTCTTAAATCATCACAGTATTATGCGTACATATAACTACAAGAGTATGTATATACGTCTCTTACTTGTCTCACTCCCGTGTCCCATTCTCTTTGCATGCTGTAACTTCCACTTTCACTCTCAATCTATTCTTCTTCCAGCTTTGTGTCGCAAGGGACTAGGCAAAAAAAACTCTGAAAAAACTGCGAATAAGTCAAGACGCCTATGTGAGCGGGCCTTTTGACTGTATGTGGTGACAAGAGAAGTGCAGCCAAACTAGAGAAATAAATATTGTAGCGGGACATACATAAGATCATGATAGCTGTAGACCCGTATGATGAATAACCTGAATGAACCCAGAGACACCTGGAGGTTTGTTTTCCTGTACCGCGCCCTCCTTGAAAAAGTCGATAAGAAAAAAAAAAGCTCAAACTCCAAAAACGAGGCCTCCTCCCGCTATACTTTTTGTGGCTTGAAACAAATAGGTAAGGGATGTGTGTGGGTGCGTGGTAGTGCTACAGAAATAGTGGTATCTTTGGTATAAGTATTAATGTGTAACATGCCGCTCTTCTATCATGTCACGGATGTAACTGCTTTCGCATTCCTCATCAAGGCTTCTTGTATGTGTGCCTGTAAGCAAAACTGAGGCCTCACCCCTCTTTCTCCTTGGGCGTGCCATTTTGACCCTCCTTATGTGGTTGAATAGCATGCCCATTTGTTCTCGCTTGCGCCTCGACCGACGGCGAACGCTTTTCGTTCTCCGGTTCCTCAGGAATAGTTGCAAACTTCTTGAGAACTTGTTTGAGGGCCGGTCGTCTGATAGGCTTGGCGAGAAACTCATCCATACCAGAGTCGATGCATTCCTTGACATTGCTTTCTTCAGAAAACGCCGTCAAAGCAACGATGGGGGATGTATAGCCCATTTCACGAATAAGCCGAGTACTTTGTAGTCCATCAAGATTAGGCATCTGAACATCCATGAAGATGACATCAAATGCTTGGTTCTTTTCCATTGTCGCTTTCACCAGATCATATGCTTCCTGGCCATCCTTGGCAATAGTCACGTCGTAAACGTCCTCGAGTTTGAGCATCCGACTAACAACCTCGATGTTGGTCGAGTTGTCATCTGCAACAAGGACACGCAACCTGCCTTGGCCACTCTTACTGGCCATGGCTCGATCAATTTCAGCCATTTTTTGCTCTGTACTCTTGATGGCTGGAGGGTCAGCGGCAAAGTACGGTTGGCTGAGACCGACTAATCTTGGTTGAGGGTTGAGAACCGACTTCGTCTCGGCGGCAGGTTTCGGGGGATTAGGTGGAGCGCGCTGTGGTTCTATATCGCAAGCATCTACACTCGTTGGGCGAGATTTCACACTGCTCGAGGCAGTGCTCGATGTCCTAGATCTAATTATTAGCAACGCCGTGAAAGGTCGTTGAGATAAACTTACCGATCCTTAACATATTTGAGGGGGATTTGCATAGTGAATGTAGTGCCCACGCCTAAAGTACTTCGTAATCTTATTGATCCTCCCATAAGGCCGGCTAGCTGGTGGCAGATACTCAAGCCGAGACCAGTACCGCCAAACTTCTTACTAAGACCAAGATCTCCCTGAACAAAAGGCTCAAAAACCTTCTGTTGCATATGCTCTGGGATACCCGGGCCAGTATCTTGTACTTCGAACTCGAAAACATACGCCTTGGCGCCTGGTGGAGGAGGGGTAGGTGACCGCTCGCGGACTTGCACATGGGGAGTCGCCTTGGGATCCATTGGGTTAATGGACAGAGCAGTTCCTGTGCCGTTGAACTTGTGATTTGGATTCCGAGCCCCGGAGCAGCCCGAATTTGCTGAGCTGGCGCTTCCACGTTGGCGGGGGCGGCCAGTTCGAGAGTTGTTTCGTGAATTTTTTGAAAAAGAGGATGTTCTGCTTTCGTTCTCGGTAACCGCGTCCGCTTCCCCAAGACACTTGATGCGTACCGAGACACTGCCGTTATGAGGCGTGAACTTCAAGCTGTTACTCACCAAATTGATGATGACTTGAAGTATTCGGTGCTGGTCACCCCATAAACACATATCCTTGAGTCGTCCGGTTCCGTGAGGGCCCAGTGCAGGTAGTCTTGTTTCCCGGTTCATCCGATCTGGGCTCGTGCTAAAATCAATGTTCTCAGACCCAATGAACTCCACCGAAAAGTTAATCTTTCCTTCTCGGACCTGTTTGTCGAAGATGGTCAGGATTTGAGATCGAATATCGGCCAGACGGAATTCTCTCAGTTCAAGGTTGAGTTGCTGGCCAATCTGGTTCTTGGAGAAACTCAACAAATCCTCCAGGAGGTGGAGTAGTAGATCACCCGACTTGTAGAGCGTCTTCAAAGATTGCTTAATCCTGACAATGTCGTTCTCTTCCATGCATACGGCACACATGCCAAGGATACCGTTGAGAGGCGTCTTGAGCTCGTGGGAAATGTTAGCGATGAAAAGCGTCTTGCTTTCATTGGCAGCTTCGGCAGCCTTTTTACTCTCCTCCAATTCCCTCGTCCTCTCAGCCACCTTGACCTCGAGGGAAAGATATTGCTTCACCAATTCGTCGCTCATATCGTTAAAGGTCCGCGTGAGTTCAGTGAGCTCATCTGTGACGAAGTGTTTTCGGTCCTCTACTTTACCAGGGATTTTAAACATTCGACGGGCCATGTCTCGATTAGAGCTTGGGCCGGTCTGTTTGCCCTGAAGCCGTCGGATAAACTTGGATATAGGCCCCTTTTTCCTTGATCGACGCGATATACCTCCAGAACTTGGTACATCCTCTCCAAATTCAGACTCGGAATCAACGAATGATTCTTCGTATCCTGGGGGATTGACTGATTTTTCCGTGGCAGCCTTGAGCTTTCGAATAGGCAGAACGCTGAGGTGAGCGCAAGGGATGACTAGGAGAGCTATCAAACCAACTGTGCCAAATACAGTTCCAAGCAAGATATTTCGCAAAGTATTGATTGGCTTATAAGCTTCCCATCTGGCCTTTTCGACAATGACGGTCC
Source organism: Fusarium abutilonis (assembly GCA_021655885.1). Taxonomy (NCBI): domain Eukaryota; kingdom Fungi; phylum Ascomycota; class Sordariomycetes; order Hypocreales; family Nectriaceae; genus Fusarium; species Fusarium abutilonis. The sequence continues at coordinate 21,768 of JAJJWN010000260.1, forward strand.
AGTTGGCCAGTGGAGTTTGGGTTCGTGCAAATCCAACGGCAACACGGGTGTCTTGTTCATTGTGGGTGTTAAGAAGAGAGCTGGCGTTGTTGACGGCATCGTACTGCTTGGTGAACGAATCAAATGCAGCAGGGTACTTTTTGACGGGAAACGCCCTGTTGCTCGACTCGTTAGCGAAGTGGTGGAGATCATGGCGATCTGTCTGTCCCTCCGGCGTCTTAGGAGGAAGAACAAACTTGACAAAAATGTTGCCAAACACTTCTGGGTCAGGTACATATGTCGCGTTACTGGCAGGTTGAGATGAGTTGAAGCGGTTTGACCGGTCAATAGGGCCAATAAGCAGGACGGTGCCAGATTCGCCCAGTCCTTCACGAGACTCCTGAACTGCTGTGAGTGACTCGGCCAAGGTGACCACGGTCATGAACCCCAGGATAAATGTATCGTTATTGTCTCGAATGGGAATTGTCACGGATAGAAGGGAAGCGGTCTCGTTGAGGACTAGCGGGCCGAGTAATAAGCCTCCATCACGGACGATTCGGACACCTCCAAATGCCTCGGCTGCAACAGCAGCGGTCTCGTTTCGCACTGGATTTGGGCGACCGAGATCGATATATGTCAGATTAGGAAACAGGGTCGGGGGATAGCCGAATTCGGGATCACCTAGGCGAACCTCGGACCCAGACGGGTTATCATAAGGCAAGATAATCTCGGGAACTGCAAGAGAGGTCGCATTGAGCAAACCCCCATTAGAGGCGCCAGTTTGGTTTCTCGAGTATAACCTTATCTGCAGCAGCCCTGTACTCGTGCTCACAGCGAGTGCACTTTCCAGGTCAACGCGAGCTTCTGCCCAGTCTCGCTCACCAGTGTTGTAAAAATTGGTGAGTGCATTCTGAATAAGAATGCGAGAAGATATGGTCACGGCAGTACTCTGGATAAGGTCAAGCTCTGCGGAAATCCGGGAGGCCTTGAGGGAAGCCGTGAGCTGCAAGCCCTCGCGCTCAACGTTGACAACGAAGCGATTGACATAGATCCATGTTGGGATAGAGACAACAGCGAGGGAGACGAGAACGGCCAGGAGAACGAGGGCTGCGAGCTGCTCGCGAATGGCGACCCGCATGATAGGCAGGCTAGAAAGAAGAATTCGAGGGTTGAGCGCGGCGACGCGGCATCGTCGGCTTCGTTGAGATGGACCAGTTTAGGGCGCAGGCGAGACAGAAGAGAGAAATCGTGCTCGATGCCGTGGGTTTGGTGTTGGACTTGGGCTCTTGCTGAGGCCAGCTGGAACGAAGTGAGGGCGAGGCTCGCGTTGACGCCCTGGATCTCGAAACCACTCGACTGGATGTTGGTCGTCGGGGTCGCCCTCTTGGTCGCTATCGCCAAGTTTGTTAGACTGTATATTATGCTATGCTGGTGCGGTCGCGACAGAGTGTTGTAGTTGTGGTTGTGGATCGATGATCGACAAGACAGCCCAGGGAGGCGCTGGTGAAAGAACTGGAGACGTAACCGTGGTGTGGTGTGCTGACTCGGCCTTTCCGGGATGGTAGCCGTCTGAACAACGACTAACAAGCCGAAGGAGGGATGAAAGTGAGGTTGAATTGTCCGAGTATACCTATTTCCTCCCTTTTGGTTATGCTATTTGAGCTTTCCCCCGCAGAATTTTGGGTGAGTTACACTCGCTCGCTCGAGCTGCAGCAAGCGGAAACAGACTGACTGGGACTGGGGATGTAAGAGCTGGGGGTGACTATGGAGATTGGGAGGAGAAGAGAGTTGAAAGGGTAGCGATCGACCGAGTCGGGGGGCGCGTGGAGACGGAGCAGCGCTGTAAGCTCTCCGGTAGTAGTGATAAAAGCTTGGCCTCTTGGAGAGCCCGACGCGTGGAGGCTAAAAGAAACGAGCTGGTGGGATGCCATAGGTAAGGGTATGTCCCTATGTATTGTTAGGTAAGACAGCCCGGCTAAACTTGAAGGGTGGAGCTAACAACTTACTGTATACATAGCTAAGTAGCTTGCTTTTTTTTTTAAGAAAAAAAAAAAAAAATTAAAAATTAAAATTTTTTAATATTAATAATTCTTCCTAGCAACGGCTGAATCAGATTGTTTGTGAGAGGCGGAACTAAGTGGCAAGAGTGAATCCGTTGGAAGTGGGAATGCGACACACACACGAACGGCTCGTGCGGGTTGCGCTACTGGAGTTTAGCGCAAGGTGCCTGTAAGCTGGAGTGGAGTGGAGGTTGTTCGATACCTAGGTACCTAGGTAGATTATTGAAACCAGCCGGGGTAGCGCTGTTTTGTATCTTGATCTTCACTTCAGGACCCAATTGTACCTCAGGGAATTCAAGGTATCAACTCGCAATGATATATTCACTAGTGAGCCTTCTGTATATGCTTGTTAAACTCGACAACTCTCCACCAAAGAAAGAAATAGACTCAACCTGGATTTAATTCGGGCGCGGGTGATAGACATAAACAACGCGGTAATAGGCAGTGATCGTCAGCAACCCGGCCGATCACGTCCATCGATCAACAGAGAGCAGGTCAAGAAAAAAGCACAGACTGGTACTGTACATGGACGGAACCAGTTCCCCATGAGCGGCTTCGGCCATCCATCTTAGTGTATACGACCCGACACGGTACCTTAGCCAGGCTCAGCTGAGGGATGGGGATGAAGATGAAATGTCCATAATATTGAGTTTACTTCCCATGTCTTAGACGGTGACCCTTCGCGATGCTAGACTCGTTTCTAATTTATTTAGTCAGGGCACCCTTTTATTTTTACTTTTTTGTCACTGAGGGGTCCAGCTGACCTCAGGATGAATATACTATATCATAAGTATGTACAATTATAGATGAATTTGTAAAAAAAACGTAAAAGGCACACAGATATTGCATTGATGACTTAGGTAGTTATAGCGGACATTACTTCTGTGGTTGGTGCTCTGCTCCGTTATTAATTTCCATCTAAAAAGAGAGCGGACAAGACCAGCAAAACGAGAATAGCGGGGGAGCCTTTTCTCTCTTCCTGTCACATTAAGCTTTCTTTTTCTTTTATTCTTAGATCTGCTTTTCCACGGCGGATCGACGGTTTTTTACTTGGCTCGCTGATCCACCTCGCCTTTGCGTGACATGATATGGCCCATGCTAATGTATAAATCTAGACTCAGCATAATAGCCAGCCATAAGAGCATACAACATGTCTTCTATACATGCCATGTAACGTAACTATGGTGGTTGCGACATAACATACAAGCTTCGTTAAATGCATTCCAACAGCAATATGTGGAATGATCATGGCAAAAAGCATAGCCGTTGCGCCAGCTTAGACATCCGCCTCATCCCAACAGGTCCTCTCAAACTAAACCAGTTGCCAGTTTCATCTCTTCACTACTTATCCCTGCTTCACGGCATTGACGAATGCCCTGGCCTTCGGTCTCTGCATCCATGCTTATAGAGTCACTGTTACTCGATCAACTAACGGGGAAGATGCGCTCGATAAATTGTTGCAAATTGCTAAGCATCTCACTAGGTATGGGCCGATAACTACCCCCTCAATACCGTTCCATAATCCATAGCAACCGTTCCTTGTCCCCCATCTTCTCCAAAATGTCCGTCTCGGCCTTCTTGATCTCAGCGTATCTATGCACCAGCGACGAACCTAGCAGCCCACTCAACTCCGTGTCCTGCGCCAAAGCCTCCAACGCCTCCTTGATACTCCGAGGCAGCCTGGCGCTAATGTTGAGCCTCTCTCTGTCTGAAGACGACAGTACTGCGGGGTCATCGGTGCAGTCCCCCCAGACCAGCTCCTCCTTGTCAGCAACTCCCTTCGTACCCGCTAGTAGAATCGCCGAGAGCGAGAGGTAGGGGTTGGCAAGTCCATCGATGCACTTGATCTCCCAGTGGCTGCCATCGATCTTGCGTAGGGGCACTTCACGGTTCTGTGTGCCCCATGTGACCCAGGTACCGCCGGCCCAGCAGCCGTCTGCAACACGCTCGTAGCTGACCATGCTGCTGTATGTAAAAGCCGCGATAGCTCGGAGATGCTTCAGTATACCGGCGTAGAAGGGTTCGTAGACTTCCTTGTCTGAACCATTAGGTGATGAGATGGACACGTGCATGTGCGCTGCGGTTCCGCATGCCATTGCATATGGCTTGGGGTGGAGCGTCATGCGGAACCCCTTTGCCGTAGCGCAGCTGCTGATGACATCTCTTGTATATAGGAGAGTGTCCACTGCTTCAAGAGCCGACGCTCTGGGCAGGACAATCTCATACTGCCCATTGGCACTCTCAGGGTGTAGCATCTCGACGTACACGCCTGCAGCATCAAGCTGATCAACAGCATCTTCTAAAACCTCTACCGCTTCGTGCTCCATAGCTCGGCTCACCGACCATGCATGGCCATCTCCATCAAGCGGTTCGTACTTTGTGTCTTTTCCACGGCGGAAAAGGACCAGCTCAATTTCAAATCCAAGCATGAACTCAAGCCCTTGCTTAGCTGCTTTGTCGACTGTCTTCTTCAAAAGGGTTCGTGCGCAAAAAGGCACGGATGAACCATCCTTTTCCTTGAAATCACCCATGGCAGTGACATGTCCTTTTCGTGGACCGAGACGAAGGGTGCTCAGATCCGGATGCAATCTATACTCTCCCGTGGGTGTTACACCCCCTACGGGCATATCGGTCTGAACAAGGCCAAGACCGGCCTTTGTTACACCAACGGTAAAGTCCTCACCATCTCGTAGTATAGACCATACACGACGCATAGGGATGGCTCTTACACGCGGCATCGCTGTAAAATCGGTCCAAGATACCTGCAGAAATCGCGGCTCTGTCTTGTTCTGGAGGAAGCGCGACAGAATTGCGGTTTTCTTGTGCTCAGAAGCTCCTAGCCCAAGACTGGAGTCGGATGGGAGTGGTTTGAATTCTAGACCGAGGTCGTAGAGTTTATTCGCATTGTTGAAGAGAATGTCGTGAACTAGCTGGGATGCCTGTGTCCAGGTCAGGTCGCCCTTGTAGACATAGTCCACGAGTACGGCCTGCAAGACTTCTCGCAGTTGATCAACGGCTATGATATAGGTCTCGGGGAAATAATGCCCATCCGTGCTCCAGAGAATCTTTGATGTCGGACAGAGCTCTAAAATTTGTCGAACGACCCCTTCTTGGCCGTCGCGGCTCAGAAAGGGAAACACCTCACCAATGTCAGCGTAGACGTTGGCATAGACGGTCGCTAGATATCCCAGCTCACGGGTAAAGGGATAGCTAGCATGAAGGAGAACAATCGGCACATCAGGGTATGTCTTGATAAAGTCCTGCAAATGAGCAGGCGATGACTTGTTTAACGTAATATCGTTGTCGCCGAGACCAGTGTGGAACTGAATAGGTTTCTTATGTTCATCCTTGCTGTTCTGGATCAGGCTGGCCAGGATATGAAGGAAGTAGTCATTGAGGAGCTCGTGGTCTAGCCGAGCAAAAGGTTCAGCGTTATCTTGTTTCCTGGAGTCAAAGATGACTTGGAACTTTTGCATGACGGCTTCAAGGTCGGTGATCTGGACGACATCAAGACCTGTTCGGTAACAAATGACAGACTTGAAACCAACGATCTCAGGGTCGTCGAGAGCATCGTAGATGCCATTCATGAAGCTCTCCACCGCTCCTGAGAATGACTCAGAGGGATGCGAGAACTGTCCGAGTGCCTTTTCGATACATCGTGCTGCGACTTCTTCGATGCGGAGGATACGTTTGTTGGGGCTCCTTGTGTATGAGTTGAATATGTGATAGGGCTCAACATCGTCCGAGTTACCTAGGCCATCATCGACCAATATGGTTTCAATTCCCGAAAGGCATGTTTGAATCCAATCGCTATAGTTGCCTTTCTGCTTGCGGGCAACGGCAGCCTCAACAGCCTCCCAAGTTGGCTCTGTACCGAGATGGCCAGACAGCAGCTTTACAGCACGAACATGTGCTAGACTGGTCTTTGAGCCGTCGAGGGCGTCACCATTGGCCTCGGTAGCGATTGACAGGAGGGGATGTTTTCTTATAGCGCTGAGCTTGAGAAGTGGGTGGGCGTGGTGGTCGATAATAGGTGTGGTGTAGATGACCCGACGAAGGGCTTCTTCTGTGCTGCTTTTCTGCGCCGCCATCTTTTTTCTCTTCAGAGAGTTATTCTCAGAGAACTTTCTCAGAACCCTGATGAAAACTTTGGGCTTCAATTGAAGCACTGGAGACCTATATATATTGCGCAATCCTGTGGATTGAGCAGCACAGTAGTTTCAAATTCGACCCCTCTGAGAACCAGAGATAGCTGCCGTAACAGTAAGCAAGAGCTGAGTAGACGCTCTTATTACGAAAAAAAAAAAAAAAAAAAAAGGCTTAGACCTCAGAGCTCGGAAATCAGAGCTCTAAAATCTGAGGTTGAACAGAGTCCAGTCGAAATTTGCTTTTTGATGTATGGTGCCACGGTAGACAGATCGGGCGTTACCGCATATACCCTTGCCTCGCCTGAGCGACCTTGCATGCATTGAACTGAGCTGAGACATCCATGCCTAGAAGGCCAATTGGTTGTATTTTGGGTCCTGCGCAAGATGCAGGAAGAGAAAAACCAGAGTCACAATTTTAAGGCGTGCGGGCAAGTTAGTAACAAAAGAAACAAAAATGGGCATCGCTTTGTACTCGGGCTACGTAATTCCTCCTCGTACGAGATCCCGGGTTCCTAGCTATACCTACAACAACTATTTCACATATGCCATAGACGTCAAATATAGGAGCCTGTAGCTTGGTCTGTTCAGTTTAGGATTTCTTTGATCGGAGGAACAGGGTTATAGAGCGGCCACATTACAAGCGTGATCGCTTGAGAATGCCAGGACATGTACAAGAGGACACCTGATCCAAATGCATTGTACGATTACTGATCAAATATTATAGGCAGTCATGAATAAGAAGGCCCGAGGTAAATGTTGATGGTTCTTATTAGGAGTATCATATAGGATCTCCCCTATCCGTCCAAGTCGCAGCTTTGGGTATCATGTTCTCATCATCTCATGCTCATCGTCCTCCACCGAAATCAATGTTGATATAGGGCAGTCAGTTTAGTCGCGTGCCTCGGCCTGCTTCTGGATATCGTGCTCAACACCACGCTGGCGGGTCTTGCCCTCAGCACGAAGCTCGTCGTAGTGAGCCTCACGCTCCTTGTCACCCGTGATGCTGGAAACGGCACCGCCAACAGCACCCTTGGCGCGGTCGCCGATGCCAGAGCCAAGGTCGCTGAGCTGACCCTTGGCCTCCTGGTTTCTACCCTCGAGGTTCTGCTCACGGCCAGACTGCTTCAGGGACTATTACGCATGTTAGCGAAAGGATCAAGTGTGGCACGGCTGGATTGACTCACCTCATTGCCGATAAGGTTGCCAATAGTCTCCTTGGCGGAGCCAGCGGTCTGGTTCCAGGAACCCTCAGTGCGGTTGGGGTCATCGCGAGCAGCGGCACCAGAGCCAGAGATGGTGGCACCAGGGAGCTTGGCGGTAGCGTGGGAAGCATCATGCTCGGCCTCAGCCTTCTGCTTCTTTAGGTCGCCCTCGACCTGATCGCCCTTGTTACCAGTGACGTTCCCGAGAGCGTTCTGGACAGCACCGGTGGCGGAGTCGACGTAGGACTTGATAGTGGAAGGCTGCTCAGACATGTTGATGGTATTGTTTGGTTTGGTGGGTTTGGGATGGTTTGATTGTTGATATGTAGGTTGAAGATTGTTGTTGGTGTTTTGCTTGATGAGGTTTGTTGGAGATGAAAGAAATAAGGTGGGTTAGGAAGGGAGGGAAGAGGGAGCTTTATACCCAGGCTTTGAAAGTCCATCACGAACAATAAGGCAACCGCAGAAGAGATACAATGATGTCATAGGTAATCTTCAATAATTCATAATTTCAGTGACGCACCGCGTTTGGCAGGTTAGGTAGATGGGAAGGAGCGATGGCGAGCAGCCGCCAATGACGTCAACAAGGGAAGAGCTCAATACCAAGATCAGCTGCAAACAGTTGCAAAACAAGCACCCGGAAGGCACCTGTCACGTTTAGAAGTGGGCAAGTAACGTAATGGCGCCTGGTCCCCGTCATTTGATGTGTTTGAGAAAGCTAGGATCGAGATTTTGATGATTGCGCATCGTGCAGTCCAGGGTTCTCTTGGCGATGCATGTGATCGCCATGAGCAAAAGAAGTGCACGCTAAGGGCTTCGAAAAGCAATAGAAGCCATGGAAGATACAAGGATATCACACATGTCATGTAAGATTGCGTCAGGGATGGTACCATTGGAGATTATAAACGTGGCCAAGATGCGCCATAATAAATGGACATATCTCATTCTGTACAACCATGGTCCTTGAATTCTCATGATTTCGTTTCCGACAGACAAAGCACATTTCCGGTGCTTAAAATATGTAAAAGAGAGGTGCCTGCTTGTCCTCCATTGAACCAATACCCAGGTAATAAGTAAGTTTCCCTTGACCAATGACTCCTCATATTCATCCTCAAAGTTAAAGAAAGAGGTATCTCTGATATTACAGTATGCTATACAGACACGACTGAGCCTTGCTTTAGCCGGCCATCGTTATTAACGTCCTTGAAGCACAGCCAAGAGACTCGTAACGAACAGAACAACGGGTCCTAATGTGAGGCTTAATGCTGGCTCCACTGAATGGTGTCAAGGTCGATGCCTTCCTGTACAAGCTCCCACAATGGGCTTAGCTCCCGCAAGAAAGTGACACGCTCTTGTACTGCCTTGAGAACGTAATCAATCTCGGCCTCAGTCGTGAAGCGGCCGATACCGAATCGAATACTGCTGTGCGCACTCTCGTCACTGTTGCCAAGCGCACGTAGAACATAGCTGGGCTCGAGTGAAGCAGAAGTACAGGCGCTGCCTGAAGATAACGCAATATCTTTGAGAGCCATTAAGAGCGACTCGCCCTCAACGTAGGCAAAAGATACGTTGACACAGCCAGGGTAGAACGAGTCGGCGGCACCATTCTGTGTGGTGTGTTCCATGGCTAGGAGGCCGTTGAGCAGACGGTCTGATAAGTACTTGATACGCTTTGTATCGTACTATAAACGGGTCAGTATGTCATGTATGAGATATGGACTAGTAAGGACGGAGCAAGAAACGTAGTAAATCAGACAAAAGCTTCGATCAACACGGCCGGCCTTGTCACGGGCCATTCAGAAAGCCATGCATGTGTAGAGCAACTCATCATACAGAATAAGGGGTTAGGGCGCAATGAAAAGAATATACTCACAGGCATCTCCTCCTTGGCGATTCGGCAGGCCTCGCCAAAGCCGGCAACCAGGGGCGGGGCCAATGTTCCACTTCGAAGACCTCGTTCCTGGCCACCACCAGTGATAAGAGGATCTAGTCTGACCCTGGGTCGTCTTCGAACGTAACAGGCACCGATGCCCTTGGGTCCGTAAATCTTGTGGGAAGAAATCGACATCAAGTCAATGTTCATGGCATTAACATCGAGAGGGATCTTGCCCACAGCCTGGGCAGCATCAGTGTGAAAGAATATCTTCTTCTGCCGGCACAGCTTGCCGATCTGCTCGATGGGCTGAATAACACCAATCTCATTGTTGACAGCCATGACACTGACAAGAGCAGTCTCGGGTCGGATGGCAGCCTCCAAATCTTCCATCCTGATAAGGCCGTTGTTCTGAACAGGAAGATATGTAATCTCGAAGCCCTCATCCTGGAGGTGGCGACAGCTATCAAGCACGCACTTATGCTCAGTCTGAGTTGTGATAATATGCTTCTTCTTACCAGAACGGCCAAAGAAGCGAGCGACGCCCTTGATGCTCATATTGTTGCTCTCGGTAGCACCGCTTGTGAATATGATCTCCTTGGGGTCAGCACCGATGAGCTTAGCGACGTGCTCACGCGCATCCTCTACGGCCTTCTCACTTTCCCAGCCGTAAGCATGTGTCCGTGAATGGGGGTTGCCATAGACGCCGACGTAAAAGGGCATCATTGCATCGAGAACTCGGGGATCAACAGGAGTAGTAGCCTGCATGTCAAGATAGATTGGACGCTGGCCCTCAGACATGACTGCTGCTTGCTTCAGGACCTCTATTCAGAAGATTAGCCTCGATATCAAAAACCTCTCCCGTCTGGCAGGGCAGAGAAAAATGCACTCACCGGCCATGGGGCTGACCTTGGCATTGGAGGGGGTGTCAGGAGGAGGAATATCGGCAAAGGCCTTCTTGTCGAGCTTAATGGCCGTCTCGACTTGAGCATTATCCCTCTTTGACTCGGAGACGTAGCCTCGTCGTGACGTCCGCCTCGCCACAGCAACTGCGCGAGCCATACCTCGCAGAGGAGCTACAGCAACACGAGAGCCTGAGCTCAAGCTGACTCGGCCTGCCGAGCGCAGGACGCAGGATGCGATACTGGATGACATGATGAATGGAATTGCTGGCAGTTGCAAGAACGAAAACCCGTCGAGCGAAGCCAGCGGCGAGAGAAGAAGTAGAAGAAAGGAAGTGAATTTGGTGGAGGGCGTGAGGTCCATGTCGAGAATTTGTCATTAGCGGTCGGCTAGGGCATTCGGTGATAAGCCTCCGGCAGATCCGATCCGGTTATTGGCCGAAAAGGCCGGGGACCGGCATAAGATGCCCGCCTTCTTAGTCTTTGGTTAGTGCGGAGAGCAAGCCGAGCCGTTTGTGAGGAGAAGGGAATACATAATAGAAAGGTCATCAATTGTCTGTGGCAACTTGTATGTAAGAAGCTGTAGAGACTACGTTAGAGAGAGTCCCAAATATGTAGCTAATTCCAGACTCTAGACGAATTTTAGGGATGATTTACTACCTACAAGCCATGTCCTCCAGTATACCGCAGTTCCTAGCGCAGTCAGACCTTGTTCCCTGCATGGACTCTTTATGAAAGAGTATAACTAAGGTATGTTTGCTCCCTGCCCGTTGCGGCCCGGAAGCTTCACTCAATCGTTCAATCACTAAAGTAGCAAGAGGGCAATGCGTACCTTCTACTCATCTCTCGGTCAATCCAACTGCCCGCGTAACTAAACAACATTGTTCGCAGTCGGGGCGGAAGTGAGTGAGTGAGATTGATCCCTGGAACCTGCGCCTAAACGAGTTGTCCCCTGTGCTCTGACGCAACGATGTGGTGACGCAGTTGAAGCATGCATGTATTCTATTGTGGCTAAGGCAGGCGGGCCCTTCTGAATTCCGTGGCGTTAGAGGAAAGCTCACTTAAAGGTAGCCATAGCATCGGCACACGGCAGGCTTGGCGATACCTAGGCTGGGCGGCAAAAAAACTGACCTGAAGCCACTGCTAGGGGGCACAGCCACACAAAGTGCGTCACTTCCACAACTCAGGCTCAGACTTCGTCACCTCTAATGTCTTAATTAAGCTTGATACCCTTTCGTCCAACTTTGGCGGTCTCGCGATTGAAGGGTTTTCGCGATTTTGTCTCTGTCTCTATTGATCGGTTTACTATCAGTAACACGTCTACAGCGCAGCAACTCTTTGTCGTGCTCTCACCATGAGCTTCAAAGGCTTCCAAAAGAGCCTCACTCGGGTAAGCCGTGCCCCTCACTTGGCTTCCATTGTCTGGCGCGCGCAGAGCAGCATACTCGCGCGCCAACTCTTGGTAGACTAGGCAGTCAAGACACATTGTATTCATTATCCAGAGGGGGCGCAAGACTGACATCTTCTGGCGCAGGCTCCGCAACAATTCAAATCGAAATTCAATATTGGTGAACACACTAAAGACGCCGTCTACATCGACGCCGAACGTCGCTTCCAAGAACTTGAAACCGAGACCAAGAAGCTTCACGATGAATCCAAAAAGTACTTTGAGGCCATCAATGGCATGCTATCTCACCAGATCGAGTTCAGCAAGGCTATGACCGAAGTCTACAAACCAATCTCGGGCCGCATGTCTGACCCAGATTCAATCAAACCTGAGGGCAATCCCGAAGGCATCCGTGCCTGCGAAGAATACGAAGCCGTGGTGAAGGACCTGCAAGATACGTTGTCACCCGAGCTGGAAATGATAGAGTCTAGGGTTATCCGTCCCGCTACCGAGTTGCTCGACGTCATCAAGGTAATACGCAAGACGGCTCTCAAGCGTGAACACAAGAGACTCGACTACGATCGACACCGCACCGCTCTTAAAAAGCTCCAGGACAAGAAAGAACGTACTGCCAAGGATGAAAAGGCTATGTGGAAGGCCGAGGGAGATCTCGAGCAGGCTACCCAGGACTTTAATTACTTCAACGACCTCCTCAAAGATGAGCTGCCCAAGCTGTTTCAGCTCGAACGCGAGTTTATCCAACCCCTTTTCCAATCCTTTTACTACATGCAACTCAATATATTTTACACCCTGCATGAAAAGATGCAAAACTGCGACATCGGTTATTTCGACCTAACGCTCGACATTGAGGATGCTTTCCACGAGAAGCGCGGCGATATTCAAGAACGGGCGGAAGCCCTATCCATTTGCCGCTTCAAGACGACTGGGCGTCCACGACCGGTGCGATATGGAGCCAAGCCCGCTCTTGAGGGTCCCAAGCAACCTGCACTGCTGACCCAGGGCGAGGATTCCAAACCCCCTACTGGCAGCACCGTCACCAGCCCCAAGATCGGTGGTGGCTGGCAACGTCCAGCTGCGTCCTCGGAAGCCGCCGCTCCTCCCCCTTACTCTCCTCCCACAGGGGTCAACGCCGGTCTGGCCGCCATCGCCGCTGGGAAGAAGAAGCCCCCGCCTCCCAAGCCCAAGCCCAAGCCTATGCGCTTGACGGCTCCTGGGGTGGAGACCGTCACAGCTCTTTACGATTATGCTGCGCAAGCCGAAGGCGACCTAAGTTTCCGAACCGGCGACGTTATTGAAATCGTCACAAGAACGCAGAATGAGAATGAGTGGTGGACCGGGCGTCTGCAAGGCAAAGAGGGCCAGTTTCCAGGTAGGTCTTCATCTGTTATGAAGGCTTTGTTAACGAGGCTAACTGGCGATAGGAAATTATGTTCAACTCAACAGCTGAAGAGCATGACCTTTGCGCTGTTTACGGCGGTGCTGGAATCCGCGATAAGACTCCGACTACCTCGATACCACGACACGAAGCGAATCATGATAGACGCTCATAATTTTAGGGGACAGCATTGGCTGGCGTGCAGGTATGGGAACTCACGGCGCATGAGGTGAAGCATAGGAGCAGATTGGGAAAGATGGGGTAGTTGTGTGTATGCTCGATGTCCTGGAAATGGAATTTTAGACGCCTTTGTTTCTGGAGATGTAGCGGGCCTCTATAGTCAAAGAGATGGGGCATTCCTGGCGTTATGGAAGAAAGGGCTTTTGCTTGTCTGCAGAAGCGGATAATACTTCTTTTCTTTTACTATACTTAATCTGTTATTGTGTTGTTAGGAAGACGTGTTAGTCCTATCTGACTGACCTAGTGGTCGTGGATCAAGCTGAATACGTGTGAGATTTTGTCCTCCCGGAGTTTGTTGTGGGGATAATTAATGATTATGGAATCCATCATGCATGTGCAAGTCTAGAATTGGTAGAGTTGTGTGGCTCTATGTTTTATACCGGACGATACATGTGCCACATGAGTAATGCATGAACAGGCTCAGAGTTGAGCTCGCATAGGATACTCATTAGGTATCTGTGAAGGAGGGGTTCCATACGACACTGCATTAGCCTTTCTGGAGCCTGGTTTTATAACGCAGTGAGGTGTATGGGGCTGGGGTGCGGTTCTGTAAGAAGGGATCTGCATGTCGGCTCTCAGATGTCTTCGACAGATGGTTGAGTATGACTTCGCGGGATGATTGGCCAAGATACGTGGTCTCAACCACGATCAATACGACAGCCTGATTTGAGCACTACCTACCTAGGTATTTGATGTTTGTCGATGTACCTCACACCACAAGTAGCTGATCCAGGGTAGATTCGGCATGGATACCAGGGGAGAGTCATGAAGCTTAATTCAAAGACAGTATTATTAATAATAACTTGCTATCAAGTTCCTATTGTCCCCAGACGTGCAGACAGCTAATCTAACTCAAATTCCATAGGGTCTACTAGACCGCTTCCGAGGTTGAACAAAGAGATTGGATGCCAGCGGAGCCGCATAATTCACAGTCTCACACGTAGTAGCACGACACTTGTAACTCTATGCAACCAATCCAATGCGTATTAGTTCCAGAGAAAGCTCAGGTTAGTATGCCAAAAAGACCCATGTCGGACAAGCACATATGTACATAGGCACCTATTGGAAGATTCCATTCAGCCTGGCCCTTACACCGTCTCAACATACAGGTTTAAGACGACCCGCAGAACACTAGCTTATTCTAAAGTTATAGTATTACAGAAATGAAAGCCTGCTATTAGGCACGCGAGAAGAATTGCCAGTAAGCAATGATTATTTTCAGCGGCATCGTCAGTCAGCAGAACATTTCGTCTAGTCACTGACTATCTCCAAGAGCCTCAAAAGCCAGCCACTTTTACAACGCATCGGGCAACCCCAACTTTTTTTTAAATCCATTTCCTTAACTCACTGACCACTAGAATCAGATACGAGCATGGGGCTTTTGATAATGACGCGGGGCGCCTCTTTGCCGAATTCCATAAGGAGAAACAAGGCTCTGAGTGTGTAAGACAATTCAGCAGAGCCGCAAGTCCCTTTCTCTTCGAGAGATTTAACAAAGGCACTGGACCTTCTGAATAGAGTCGCACCTATATGCTAGATCAGCCAGCATCCAATACTTTGGTGAACATGACCTTGGGCTACTCTACAAAATCCTATCTCCTTTCCCTCCCTACAGCATCGCCATGAGCATCTTTCGACTGCCTGCCGAGATCATTTCTCTCCTCGTTGAACTACTCCAAGTCGAAGATGTTTTTAACCTGGCCCTGAGCTGTCGTTTTCTCAACTATATTCTCTATGACAGACGCATGTGCCGTCTCGCACTCATGGTTTGTCAACCACCGTCGCCTCTTGTCTTACGGAGCTAGTTCCCGGCTGACGAGAACTTGCTTAGAAGGCACAATACTCCCATGAGGCTAGAGAGGCACAGTCAACCAAAGATTACCCAAGAGCGTTCCGTAAGCTCGCCAAGCGGAGAATGGCTATTACCGCTGCTGAGCCTTGGATGGTGGGCATAGTGGCCATGGCAGATCGTTTTATATATACGAATGGTCACTTGTGCTACACAGTCGAAAACAAGCATCTACGTATTCTCAACACACTCCAGAAGACGCCCAAGAGTGAATTAACAGTTGACGTGCCGCTGCTTCTCAAGCTTGCAGTACGTGATTACGACCCTCTGCAGCCGCATACTTTTGAGCCCCTTTATTACTCAGAGGGTATTCTGTCATGTCTGGCCACTCAAGTTCTCGACGATTCTACTACGTCAAGTTGGCTCGTCATCTTTGAGCTGAGAGCAACCCCTAAATGGATTGTCGTGCAGAGACCCTGCTCAAAGCACCAACTATTTGTACGCAATAACAAGAACTATCTATTCTGGGGCTCCAAATGCCACACCAGACTTGATGGCTCCTACAGATGGGGTATTCAGTGTCTTGATCTTCGGACTCGCAAGTGGTCAGGAACACCGCTGATTCTGTGGGATTTTGATGGGACCAGGATAGGGTCAGACACATGTTTTGAGATCATCGACAACCAGTTTTACTGTATCTCTAACAAACTAAAGACACAGGCAGACCACGGCGTGCGCAACAACTTCTACCAAGCTGTGCGGTTCCCCGTGGACAACGCAGTCCACGAAAAGTGTGAGAAGCCTCCGATGCGTAACCTCTGGCGTCGTCACGATTCAGAGGGTGCGATAGACGAGCGATGGACTTCACTACAACTCAGTAAAGACGAGGGTACGGGTGAGCTCTTGATCTTCGAGACTCGAAAGGAGTGGTTTCCTGGAAATGCAGGAAGTCAAAGGACATGCTACAGAAAGCAGCTTCAGTTTAGCCAACAGGGCGACGATGTTCCAATGGAGTCTCTTATTCCAACACCGCCCGACTCTACCGTGTATAGCCCTGTCAGTGAAGACTGGGATAGTGAGAATCACATCGAGAAGCGTCCGATTGAGAGTTTCCATGTGGGTGATGGCCCGACAGACACGATAACGTACACCCTCCAAGAATGCTTCGTCCGTTCATACAACCCGTCATGTGAGTCGTTTGTCGATCTTGTATGCGAGGCGTATAACCCGGAGTCAGCCTTGCAACTCAGGATACGGCCCAAGAAACAGGCTTCTCCGGTTGGAATCTGGCCACGAGAACGGAGTTTATGTCAACCCAGCACTGTCTTGGCTCAGCTACATGGTGTTGTGAACCCCGTGCAGCCGATTAGGGGGATCGAGTGGTGTATGGATGAGCGAATCCTGGTATATTCTCCCACTCACATGGCCCCTGGACAATTGAGGCCCGTGATACTCATCTCGTTTGACCCGGGACTTGTTTTCCCTGGGGCTCTAAACTATAGATCTTGTAGTTCTGAAGCAAACACCCCCCCTTCCCATTCTCCTTTTCAAGAGCCTACCTATGATATAGCAAGGGCTTTGATGCGGTCATCATATCAGGAAATCGATGAGTGTTTATCGCCTGGGGAGGCGACGTCAGAGACATTTTTCAACTTCATCAGGTTACGTCCCTCGCTCTACCAGTCGATGAATATGGGTAATGGAGACGCACATGGGTTTGACATGTCATACTCCAATCCTTCAGAGACGCACTTTTTGGTGTGACTGAGACCTTCCACAGGCTCATGGAGGATCAGTAATGGGGCATAATCTTGCTTCCCAAAGCTTTATATTTCATAAAAGTACGTACTTTAATCACATTACCGTCAAAATGCCAGGCTAGCAATGCATTTTGTAAGAATACACTCTTAGCGAGTATGTACATTACTATCACATTTTCCCACGACAAGAGATCCATGTATTGATTTACTTGCACATGAAGTCTATATGCCGGGCCTTATTTGTTAGTATAAGCTAAGTGGCCCGAAGAAGCTTGAGAAGAGACCTTGAAAAGATTTCGGAAAAGAGGTCGGCAGAGGCCTCGTGAGGAGTTGAGTAACCCTAAGGCGAACCACGAGACGCCCACATCCATGTGCATTGCAATCCCATCATAATGGTGGAACATTGTAAATTACAAATGACGAATAAATGTCTAGTAACATGCTTAAAGTACTGCGCTTTTCTAGTGCGGTAAGTCTAGAAGTAATAACAACACCTGTGATGAATGTAAGAGCTGCCATAACTTAACCACGAACAGCATATCGTACATTTCATCCACGGTCCAGACCGTGGGCTATGTAGTAAACTATGAATACTGGCCAAGTTAAGACGACCAGCTCAAATATTGGGATGATCTTGTGAGTGATCACCAATTAACAATTATAAATAATTAGACCTGACAGATGGTAGTCGTTATATCTGCTTATGTTTCAACCATGTCGACTAGCAACTGACTTGCCACGGAAAGAGTGAGATACTACCCAAGGCATGATATGACACAAAGCTTGAAGGGTGGATATTAATATACGTTTTATCGTCGCATCATTCTAGGCTGAAACGGCCAAGTGTATAGCTGCACTACGCAGGTGAACATAAACCGTAGATTCATGAGGCAAGAATATGAACACAAAACCGCCCTCATACATATTCTTTGTACATTTCCACCTTCTCTTACCCTTCATCGATCCACGCTATGTAATATCTTCTTCATCGAAACAATTAATGAAAAAAAAGAAATGAAACCCCTGTGCAGACACAAGCATCCAGTAACTCGGGAAATACCAACAATCCCCAACCGACGGTGCAAATGACAAAGAGAAAAAAGCCGCTCAGCGACGGTATACACGGTATTTGATGCAGGTCCCGAGACCCCAAATCGCAGTTTTACATCCAGATATGAAATCAAAAGATACATGAGCTCGTGGGCGTATATATCATCTTCTAAAACGGTTTGCAAAGATTGCAAAAAATAAACCAGATAGTATGTATGAATAAGTTCAGCCGTCGATTACTTCTTTCGACGACTAAACATTTTTGATAGACCACTGCTGCTCTCTTCCTTGGGTGGGCTAGTAATCACAGGCTCAGGCGGCGGTTCCGAGGTTCGCAGAAAAGCAGCCAGATCCGAGGTTCGAGAAACGTTAGATACCGCGTCCCGTGGCTCGAACTTCTTCATAGGTACACGGCGACTTGAAGATGTTGAAGAGGCAGGCTGTGAAGGTCGAGATGAGTCACCACCGGAGGGCATTCCATACTTGTCATAGCCAGATGGAACGTTGACCTGGATGGGAATGTAACCTCTGAAACCGCTACGGCTGCTTAGAGACCGAGTGTCATTGTTTTGAGGCGACGCAGGAGCAGTATTAGAATTGTTACTCTCCTTACGAGTAAACCTTCCAATGAGGCTGGGCGCACTCGCTTTCTTCTTGGGTACCTTGTGCGAGATCGGAGGCGCAACAGGCTCTGGTGGAGGCTCATAATTCTTAAGGAAGTCTGCTAAGCTCTCCTCCTTCTTAGGAGGAGGCTTGGGCGTTGTGAGCAACTCATCATCATCACCGTCCTCTTCATCGCTAAAATCGATGGCATAGGGGTCCTTGACACGCCGAGTCTTGCGCTTGGGCATCATATCGTCATCATCAAACATCTTATTGCTGCTTGCAGGCTGCCCCTTGTTCTTCAAAAGAGCCGTGTTGGAATTGATGGACGAGTGAATCGAAGGCATAGATGTGTCAGTGGCGTAGGTCGAGGCTTGGCTGTAACGAATGTTGGGGATATTAGGATTGCCTCCTGATGGCTCTTCGGAATCGGTTGTGTCCCAAGGTGCAATGTTGTGTGGGATTCGATTACTATTTGCGCCGGGAGGTCCCTGTCGGATGAAGTCGATTAGATCCGAGCTGCAATTACGAGTCTCCATCACAGCTTCACGAGGCATGTAGCGATTCCAGTTGCTTGCCGATGAAACACGGCGGCCATCCAGGCTCGTTTTGGCGGGATTAGACGGGCTGCTTACATTTCGAAATTGCATGGGACGACTGTCTCCAGCAGGTCCAGTGGATTTGATAAATTCTGCAAAGTCGGCGGTAGATTCACTGGGAACCCGTGCGTCTCTTGGGGCAGCAGATGGCCGTGCTCTGCCTGAGTTGTTAGTCAGCAATGGCTTCATTCTGTCATCATTGGCGGCAGAGGGTCGGTAGTGCTGGGATGGTCTCTTCATGTCAGTTGCCGCTGAGGAAGAGCGAGATCGGTTATGAGCACGAGTATCCTCGCCCTTCTTTGATCCCCTGGCTGTCGAAGAATTGTCGAGAGACTGCTTATGCGGCTGCTCTTGTTAGCCTGGTGTTGCCTCCAGCAGCGTCACTTTACTTACATCCATATTGCGCATGTTCTCAGGTGTGAGCGTATAAGTAATGGTCTGGTTACTCTGGATCAGTTCCTCAAAGTTGCGTGCCATGTTCTGACGATTCGATGCGTTATCCTCGGAAGTCCGAACAGCTTTGAGACGACTCGTGCCGGAAGAAGCTGATGAGCCAGATGTATGAGTTGGCCGAGGAGTTTGGGAGTTCCCACCATCCTCATACGATTCTCCTGACTTTGTTCGCTCTATTGAAACTTTACCGATGCTATGGGTGGGGGATGCCGGAACCTTTTCATGACGTGAAGAATGTCGGTTTGAATAGCCCGACGTCTTTCGAGGGACATCTGCAGCCCTCTCTTCTGGCAGAGCTTCTGAGGTACGCATGGAAGTCACTTTGGTGCCCGATGATGATTGTTGAAGGGTCGGCGAGTGATGTGGAAGCTCAACGACTGGGTGCGGCCGTTTAGGTTCTGTTGGTGAGGCGGCCTCAGGGACAGTTGGAGTAGAAGGCTGGTACGCAAAGTACTTGTGAGCCCTCTGTTCTCGAGGTCGATTTCCGTCTCTCTCCTCGTCCGACTCAGAGATTGTCGCAGCGTTAGAAATCGAGTCTCTCATGGCATCAACCGGAGAGCGACTCTTCGGTACAGCAACAGTCGGACGGGATGTGGTTACAGGGACCTTCTGGGTCTGAGAATCGACTACACTAGTGCCATTGGAGAGACCACTGCTCGGAGGTATAGTCAAGCTCGCCCGGCGGATACATTCCGCCCCGTCAACTGAGGGAGAACGGGACCCGCCGGGGCTCTTGGGACCTGAAACATCAATGAGGCGAGCGGAATGAACACTCGATGACCTCTTAAGCGGGAAAGGACCTCCAGTGTCAGAGAGAGCCGGCGAGGCGCTTCCAGCTACCGACACTCGAGAAGAAGTTAGGATCTCCGCCTTCTCATAGGTCAAATCATCATCTGCGTTTTCTTGTCGTGACTGAATGCGACTTGTGACAATTTTTGATAACCGCTTGCTTTTGGGAGCTGCAGGTTCTGGGATAAGCTCTTCCTTTGGCTTGTTCTCCTCACCCTCCTTTGGTTGCCCAACGGTGGTTTCTCCAGTCTTATTGCTTTCAGGAATCTCTGATTTATCTCCAAGGATGCTCGTCTCAGTGGAAACAGGCCCCTTTGAGCGTTTGACGGCAGCACGATATGGTGAAGCACCGGGTGTAGGAAGTGAGTTGGAACGTTTTCGACCAGGGAAATCAGGCGTATTGGGCTGCGACAAAGTCGGCGTAGGAAGGCCTTGAGTAATACCAAGGGGCAGAATCAACAAACTCTTAGGTCGGCGTCCACCGAGTTCCTCTACGGTCTCCTCTTCCTCATCAGCATCCTCGTCACTATAGCATGCCAAGCCAGGAATTTCAATTTCATCCACATCATTACTTCCCATAGGAAGTGCAATCTCGGATGGCTCGACAGCTTCAGTGTTAGCCTCGGGTTCGGCGTCACGGGTGGCAACCCGGCTGAGGACAGGCGAGTCGGTAAAGACGCTGTCTTGTCTCAGATGACCATTGGACGCCCTTGAGAAGGGGCGGCCATTCAGGTCGATAACGGGAGACCGTATCCGCTTCTTCCAGCCTCGCCACAGCCGTCCTAGTGTCCGGTCAAGGGCCACTCTTTCCATGTCTTGTTCTTCGACAACAATCCGGTCAGCGATATCGGCGGGGTTTCGGGTCCCTTCATTGATCTCCTTCTGGAATTTCGTCCGCAACCTGTGGTATGCGGCCTGTCCCGCAACGGTAAGGGTGAGCTCGCCCATGTACTCCAGAACAGAGGTGAGGAAGATGGCGACAGCGGGAGAAATGACCTCGGAAACCTGCTCGTTGGCACCAATCTCGAGATTCTCCTGTTCCATGTACAGATCCTCGTCTTCCTCTTCCATGTCGCCCAGGGACGAGTATACCATGCATCGAAGGCGGGTGCGCTTCCAAACAAGCTCCAAGTCCCAATCGCGCGCCTTGTCTGCGCTTTGGGGTTGGGAATAGCCTTCCTCATCGCCTTCGCCAAGGTATTCGCGTAACTCTTCATCGGCATTGTTGACAGCATCCTTTGCCAACTTGGGTTTTAATACTTCGGAAACGGCGGGTCGTAAATTGGAGAGGGTAGTAGCGTGGGACTTGGAAAGGAAATTGAAAAGGAGCTGATCGAGGAAATTGTTGACAAGCTGTAGCGCCTCTATTGAGACAAGCACGGGATCGCTAGCTGGCTCAATGCCGTGTTGATCATACCATGTATCGGCATGACTATCGTGGTCGTTTGTAACGATTTGGGAGGCGGCCGAGGCGGCAATGAAGGCCGCTGCGGGTGATACAGAGAGCGGTGGCGACATGAGACTGTGAGCAATGGTCGAAGGTCGGTCGCTGGAAATACTATGTGTCCTGGATCTCACATCGCGAGGAGAGATGATGCCGGATGTAGGCCGCGACACGGCTGGGTCACCATTTGAGGTCGCCATGGCTGCGGTCTATATCTGTCGACGGGTAGACCTACAAAGGCCTCCCGAACAAAAGGGGGGGCGAGGGAGTGGCCGCCGACCGGAGGCTTTCGTTTGGCTTGTGCGAGGTAAGACGCAAAGATTCGGGCAGGCACAGTAATAGGATTGGGCCCCAGCTCTTGTTCTGCTGGCTTGCGAAATGTTTGGGGGGAGGGGAACGCGATTCACGGTGGCTGAACGACAACGAGTTGGGTCGGCGGGTGAATGCTGCTTTCTGTTAGTTGAAAAGTCGCAATAGAATTGTAGCAATAGAATTGGGGCCATATCAACAACCCCCCCAGAGTCTCAAGTACGGAAGCAAAACGGATAATAGAAGCGGAGAGATGCGTTTGTGTAACCACAACTCGCAGATTGTGTACAACACACCAACCATTAGGAAGACAACAGCATGTAGACACGGGAGCTCCAAACGTCGCAAACTAGAGACGGTCGCAGCGCGCCGATGGCACCAATGCGATTGCCTCAGGTTGGCTGAAGCGCGAAGGCAGTCAAGACAGGTTTGCCTATTTTGATCGTGCTTGCTGGTGGACAATGGGGAAATGAAGGTGATGGGGACAACCAATAATAGACATACCGTGCAGACGCTGCAAAAAGCAATAACAATAATAACAATAATAATCGCAATAA
Organism: Fusarium abutilonis; assembly: GCA_021655885.1. Classification (NCBI taxonomy): domain Eukaryota; kingdom Fungi; phylum Ascomycota; class Sordariomycetes; order Hypocreales; family Nectriaceae; genus Fusarium; species Fusarium abutilonis. Next base: position 44,308 of record JAJJWN010000260.1, read on the forward strand.
CAAGTCAGCGAGTGACAAGGTAGACAGACAGACAGAAAGTATTATGAGGTTAGGAGAAAGAAGATGTAGAGAAGAAGCGAGACGATGTGAGTGTATCGTTGATTTCTCTTTCTTGTTGGCGGGTTGCTGCTGCTTAGGATCTCTCTCAGCCCCTGGACCCAGACCGGACAAGACTTAATTAGGGCGCGGAAAGCTTCTGGCGCAAGATAGATGCCTGGTAACGTAAGTCGTCCGAGAGGGGGACCCTGAGGGAGGTACGGAATCGACAGCAGACGGGAGTACTATAGCGCAGGTGTTATACTGTTCTAGTGCTGTACATAGCAGGACATGGTCGCAGTCGCAGTTGAAGCGCAAGTAGAGTAGGATTTGCGACAAGGCTCTGAAAGAGTCTAGTGTCTAGAGTGTCTAGTGCTCCCCCCCGACAGGGATGCACAATCCAAAGCGATGGTGGATGGAGATGGGATGTTTCCAAGGGCGCGACCGGGGCGGGCTGGGATGGCAGGTCTGTCTGCGACTGGGTAAGAGTCTGGAAGCAACCCCACAGAGTCACCGTTCCTGGATAAGGGCCTGTAGAATATCGCAGGGTTCGAGTCAGGGACTCTTGAGGGTCGCGGAGCGGAGGATGGTTTTAATTGGGATAAATAGAGGGGCCGGCCAGGGGCCGTATGGGATTAGGAGTTTTGGTGGTGTCGTGCATTAATTAATATTCGGGAGAAGGTTAGTGAAAGATACATACATACATAAGGTAGTAACGACTGTGCTATGTAAGGTACATACCTACCTAGGTAGGTATGGCTGGGGCTCTTCAACGCTGAACACTCTCAGCATCCAATATCTCCTGACCACCTCTCTCCTCATGGCTACAACATTGTCTCTAGGTACAAACTCCCTATAAATGTAAATTACCACCCCCCAACCTAGTCAGATAGCTTCTCTGCGATATTCATTACTAGCCTACTAGCCTCGTGGTTGCTCGGCAAGACCGTCTTTGCGGCTCCTCTATCATGACTAGCAGCATGGATCATGTTGGTAGCTCAATGTGGGAATAGGCTACCACATTGAATTCAATTAAATGCACATCCTATATCATCAAGCGCAATGGTTGGTCAGGGCCAGTGGCATCTAACATCCTTAAGAAAACAAAGAGCGAACCGTGCGGGCTTGTTTCCATTGTATCAGCTGTGCTGTGATCAACTTTTCTTACTCGTACTGCCAGGTCTTGACATTTTGCGACCGTGTATACAGATATGTATGTTTGCTTTTCCCCGTTGAAACGTCAGTTGGGTATCAATCGTTGTCTTTGTCGTCTCGGATCTTCTACAGGACTCCATCCTGCTGAGACGTTGATGGCACATCCTAACAGGTACAGTTTCAAGCAGATATGGGTTCATTATGTCACAACTTGTCTGTTTACTGCGTGAGTCGTTTACTCGATGGCAACTGCATTCTATCCCGTACACACATATGAATTGTTTGCACAGACAGCCCAGGCTCATCTTGTTCTAGCTTGCACCACATACCTTACTTAGTCTTGTCACCATCGTCAAACCAGCCGAGTCCACTCACTACGTGGCAGCCACCGCAACTTCACAGCTGGTCGGTGCTCACGCTAGCTTAGTCCGTGGACGAGGCTGCTCCACAAGCCACGCGGTTCAAAGGAATGCTGAAGCCTGACCGCCCACTTATTTAACCAAGCATACAAATCGTGTATCGAACATGGAACATCTCAGGAGGCATGAGGTAGCGAGGCGAGATATGCGCAATCGCTATCATCCGTACGCGTTTGCAGCACAGCGATCAGCAGTCTGGGCTACCCATGTGCGTCGTATCGAGACGAGCCGCTTGTATCTCTCTCAGACGATAAAGAATGTCATGCCTAGTAGTTCAAGAGCAATAGGACACGGCCTGTGTTATACGTCAAGAACCCAAGATGTCAGACCGCTCCCCAACACTGAACAAACGGTAAGATCAGGGCTCGGGCTCATATTCTCGGGTCTCGCTCCTCTAGCCTTCGTCATTCTATGACAGAGATTGGCAATGTGTTGATGCTAGTGGCAACGAGTCACAGAGCACAACTGGTCAAAGTCTGTCTATCCGTATTAATACATCGGACGGGTTACTTCTCTCGCTAACAAGACTGTGCGAGGCAGCTCAGGAGGTTACAAAAGGCCGCTACCCGTCACGAATCTATGATACGAGCACACTTTGTTCACGATAGCAACATTGACGGGCGGCAACCTGCAGCTCGCCTCGGCGACTCCAGCCTCGCATAGGCACAGGCATAGGCATTATATCAGAAGTAGAGCAGTGATTCTGGACGCTATCAAAGTCAAAAGGGAGTGCCCAGGCTCGTCTCGACCCTGGATGTGTACTGACTGACGATTGGCCCCGAATCAAAACTGCTTGCTCAATCTTCGATCATGCAAAACGTCCAATCTTTATGCAAGTCTTTCGTGACAGGTCGGGCATTTTCCCAGGTCCTGGGAGACCCAGAAGATAAGATTGACGGCTCCCGGTTCTATGGGTTGACAGGAGAAACCAGCTGAGAGACGTGTCTTAGACACAATCTTGGGTCTTATCACTGACACGGCTCATACGGCGCCGCACCTGAACTTATTGCTTTTTCGCTGCTCATCATGACTGGTTCATCTTCGCAGTCGTTCAGATCGTGTCGTCACTCCTCCGATCGACCTCTGAAGCTACTACACTAGTCTCATCCCCTGCAGCTTGTCAGCTCAAATCACCAGCCATATCTGAAATAAGGCGACCGCGCTATCTTGGCTGGCACCAGTTGTACACTTGTACTGCAACCGAGATATCAGAATTGGTTCCAGCTGGTGGAGACGATGCCCGGAGCACTAATTGGCGCACATGGTTGTTGATGCGGACTGTTGAGGTCCTCCCAACAACATATGTGCTTTTATAGGCCAGTATGAGAGCTTCGTATCATGACACGAGTTTATTGAAGTGTTTCCTACTTGCCCAATTTCTGGTTGTCCTCTAATTCGAACTTTATATTTCCCGATCCTTATTATCCTTCACCCGTTTCCTCGACCCTCAGTCGTTGATACTTCATGTCGGCTCTTTGCTTGTTCCAAAGGCAGCCTGACTACTTTGTACCTGGCCCGACCCGACATCGAATCTTCCTTATCCCTACCGCAGCTAGTAGCCTGCCTTACCCTTGGGGCAAGTCTTTGCGTCAATGTTTGCTCAAGTAGTCAGCCTATCATTGGGTGCTAAGAACAGAAGCGGGAGACGAGCACGGGCGGCGTATAACGCCTCTCATGCAAGCTGCCTTATCCATGGCAACAAAAAGACCACACGCCAATCTGGATGTGATTATGATCTACAACGAGCCGCACGCCTATTGCCAATCCTAAGTCGCAGCGTTTAAAAAGAAAAGCTACTATTATGCGTAACCAATGCCATTCATAGCCTACAATCTTATTTCGTTGGTGGCTTACACATTGACACAAAGCGTGCAGACAGAGGAAACTCAAGACACGACCTAAAGATCCAGTGCATTAAGTTATTAAGTAATCTGTATGCTGGCTACTTGGAGCAGCATCGAATAAACTTAGGTCGATAATAGGTTTATACCTCACGGTATGATAGGCTAGTTGTCAAGGCCCTTCCTCGAAGAGAAGAATGTCTCTGCCCGAGAGTCCACCCGCCTATATTCTCTTTGTCTTCTATGAAGACAGGTTTTCCGAGTCCTGTTTGCTGTATTATCAACCTTCTTTTTGTTTGCAGGTACTTTGCAGGTGAATCGTAAGCTGAAAATGTGTATATCCAAGTTGCGATTTGTTAAGGCAGGTCAGCCATGGCATATTACTTTCGCTCCCATAATTCAGGCAACTCCCATTATCAAATTTGAGCTTCAAATAAGGTCCAGAGGTTGGACGTGATGTACATTGTTCCTTGGAAGCCCTCCAAGCTTTCCTATCATAACTGTCAGTTTGTGCTAGTATCGACGACGGCATAACAACTTTACCTTTGGCGCTTCCATATCTACACACTTTACATTCTTCCTTTACAAGACTGATGCCTTCAACGATGATTTCTGGACAAGTTGACATCAGCTCGCCACGAATGCAGAGCTGGACGATTCGGGTGCTCAGCCGGAAGCACTCCTTGCACTGGACGTTTTCGCCTCGGCACATGGCTGTTCGGAGCAGTTAGCTTTCCGAATATCTCTGATTGAGTTCTTTAAACGAATACACGCACGGTATTTAGTTGACTGCTTATATGATTCAGGGAGATGATGGGTTTTGCAATCAGGCAAGTGATGCGACCAACGCAGATTTATATGCCAGTAAAACGAGTGAATTTTCTCGACTGAAGTACTGTTCAGTGGTGCTTGTTCAGTGTTTCTTCGAATTCAACTATCGAACATCTAGCATTCTGGGAATGGAATCATTAGAGAGTCCTGCTCTTTGAAGCTAGTGGAGAGCCAGTCTTTATTCCAGTGCTGTGAAGAGCAAAGGTGGCCATTTTAAAAAGATTTACCAAGTACTTTCTCTGCCTGTATTGCCGGCATTGCTATTTATGTCATGTTTCAGCCTCAGTTTATATTTGTTGGTGAGGTACTTTGGTACTCTGCAGAGTCTTTGTTTAGACAGACGAAAGAGCATGAAACCGAACAACCTTACGTAGTTCCGTCTACATCAAGTTCCAAATTGCAACAAAGGAGCCTCAAAATGTGAACGCAAGGGTTAATCAGGGATGGCTGATATAGTCACTGTATTGAGATATTACGGAGTTATCGTATTGTTCATCAGAATTTTCGTGGAGAGTTGGCATAATCCAACAAGGCATCTAGGCTACGATCAAACGCATAGGGGTCATTGCGGGTGACCTCTGTTCTTCGGCATCCATTAGAAAAACTAGATACAGCCTTTTTATATATGTGTAAAATCGAAGGCTACGAGGTTCAACAGTAGACAGTCTTTTGTTGTATTTATGTGGATTTCCTGTAGCTTTCGATCTATATAAAATAAGAATCTTGGATAAGAACAATCTCAAGATGCTACCACGACTAATATTTGCTCTACTGTCATGTCTAGGCCCTTGATATTATGTCAGTACCCATCTCGAGATCAATTTTAACGCCTCAGATTCTGTTCAAAACTACCCCCTCCCACGACGGAATCGAGTGATCTAACTATCCAAGTACCTAGGTGCCTAGCTACACCAGTTTGATGGCTTTTGCAATTGTTCTCAAGACTGGTAAACTCATCTCCTTCCCAACACAAGTACCTATGGCCGGTTAGGAAGCCATGGATACCAACTGGCTACTGACAAAATAAATATTATGTGCTTGCCATTGATCGAATTTCATTGTTTAGTGATGAACTTAATAGGGAAGTCATTCAATTTCTATGAACATCTACAAATCATCATTAACATATTTTCTTTAGACATCCATGCTATCATAAAACCATTCTCCCTGGTCTAACATCATCATCAACACATTTCTCTATTAGAAATCATCACAATAATATCGTAATGTCATTCCTGCCTATAATTACTATCCGCAGGCAATACTTCCTCCTCTCCCTGGTCGCTTCTCTTTTTACCCTTCAACTTGGCCTTTCAATCGGGGACCTAGCGCTCCTGAAAGCCCTACACGCCATTTTCTGCAAGCAATACAGCGAAAACACCACTGGTAGCAGTATACACTTGGAAGACAAGTGCTTCGATGCAGATACGCAAGTTCCCTTCAACTCCATCATCATAGGAGTGCAAGCCTCGATGGTGGCTGCTGGTATGTCTCTGCTCATATGGGCATCTACAAGCCCCATAAACGATGAAAATGAGTATAGAAGCTGAAAGTCATACAGAAATTCTGGTCGCTCTCCCTTGCGGCGTTCTCGCAGATCGATTCGGCCGCATCCCAGTACTCGGCGCAAGTGTTCTCGGCATGCTACTTTCGCAGGTGTACGCCTTCGCCATATGCTGGAGATCACACCATATACCGATTAGACTGATATGGGGTATTGGAGCTCCGCTGCTTTTTAGTGGAGGGCGACTTGTTACTGAGGCTATGTTGTTTGCCATGGCTGCAGACACGGCATCCGACGAGAGTCGGTGAGTACATACGCCCTAGGATTGAGCGAGCGAAAGAGCACTTACCGATAGTTCGATTTAGGTCAACATGGATTGGATTTATTACCGCCTCCAATCTTCTTAGGCAAGTTGTAGGCATAATGCTTTCACGAAATGTCGTTTACTTCAGGACGCACATGTGGATGTCGCTCATTATATCCATGGTGCTGGTGCTCGGAGGTGGACTTATACCCGTCACCTTGACCCCAGACATATTAAAGAGAGAGCATCCCCGAGATGAGTTCAACCTAGACCCGCATGTTGATGATTCAGAGCCTCATATTCAGATACCATCTGTTTTGACGACTCTCAAGGGGATATTTACCAGACCACGGCTCTGGCTTCTGCCTGGCATTGTCATGACTACGCCGCTCTTGACGATGCAAGTCGATAATGCCATTCGGTTGGCGTCGACGAATTCCAAAACGCCTTTGGAGAATGCGTTCATGTCCCTAGCTCTACGGAGCCTCGTCACACTTCTAACCTTGTGCATTTTGCTTCCCCTCATCAAGTGCATCTGGTCGAGGTTGACAATTCGCTCTCCAATTCACCACCAGGACTCCATCCTCGCTCGCGGAAGCTCTCTTTTCCTCCTAGTTGGTTGTCTAGGAATGATGGTCATCACAAACCAAGGCGTTGTCGTCGCTGGTCTGGTCATCTCGGTTTTGGGTTCAGGGTTGTCCGTGATGTGTCGATCAATGCTGGTCGGCGTACTAGGAGAGAAGACGGCCGGCTTGGCATTCAGTATGCTGGGGATCGTGGAGATTCTACTCTCAATGGTCTGTCAGATAAGCGTTGGGATACTTTTTGGGGCTGGATCGACGGCATGGAGGGGATGGGCATCTTGTCTGGGGGTAGTGATGGTTTTAATGACAGTCTTACCGACATGGCTGGTCTCAACGAAATTATGATTTATACAATCAAGTTAGCTAAGAGGTTAGAGGGGAACGCACCAGGGGCGCCGGAATGAGTTAATCCCCAGCATACAAAAGACCTAAGACTTTTATCAGAGCTATCCATGCCATGTTATGTGTAGCTTGTAGACTAAGATCTAAACTGCAAGAGCTCGTGCCTAAATATTAGTAAAGATTTGTGATACAACTACAAAGTAGTGAAAGGGAGACGACTTTCCGTTTAGGTCCGGATGCCTTTGAGCCATCTCATGATGAATGGAACAGTATCAGGGTGTGGGAACCACAACCCTACGAGCCATTACCACCAATTGATGAAAGTAAAAAGAGAAATAGCCACACGAATAGTGACTCTTCGATGGTGGCGAGTTGCTCGAGTCGCTGCTTGCCAGACCGTCAGCGAACGAGGGATCGGTTAGAAAGAAGTGATCAGCCATAGAGGATAGGGCTTGGTAACGGAATAAGTCCAACTACACCAAACGTGCTTACTTCTTTACAGTCTAGTACCGCGACACGAAAGACAGAACCGCTGCGGTCCCTACAGCGAGCTCAAATCCTTGGCAGACGCGGAGGTTCTAGAGAAGCCACAAGCACTCGTCGCTTATAAATACTAATGATAAATTTATGCTTTCCTATCTACAGCTCATGATTAGCCCTTTGAAGGCATGTACAGGCCCCTGAGAAAATGTCAAGCAAGAAGAGTTTAAAGAGATGAGAAGAGAGATAGTAAGGTGTAGGCAGAAACAGAGACAAAAGCACTTATCTCGGAAGCCATTTTGCTGTAGAAAACTCGACGAGATTGTTATCCAACCTCATTTAAACAATGAATATCAGAAGTAGAAGAGCAAAGTAGCGAGGCAAATAACATCCGCAAGGAGCATGCCGTACGAGGCTCCAAACACGCTCTCCCGGGTTAACAAAAAGATTACTACACAGACACACATACATGGTATGTAGACCTGTAAGCTACAGGAACATAAATAATTGATGTAGAGAGCTCCAACATTCGGCTCACAAACACGGATGCACAATAGAGTTGACAAATGGAGTAGGACAAGGAAGACAAACGAAACTCATGGAATCGAGCAGACTCAAACTTGAGGAGAGGGAACAGTACTTCTGGGACGTATCCATAACTTTTTGAATACCTCGTTTCGGGTCGAGAACTTGCTGGCGGTTAGACACAGAGCGACAGGGATCAAGTTGGAGAAGAAAGAATCAAAGCAACATTCGTCTACATGGAGCACGGTTTAGACACCTACAGTGTGGCTAGCACTTTGTCACCCACCTCTTTATTGCAGGTAGAGATATGAAGTGAGCTGAAGGCCCGCTGGTCCTGGAGAGATATGCACGTCTCGTCTAGATGCTAGTCGAAGACGATTCCAACCTGTAAAACGGGATGGCCATAAGGAGTGATCGTGGGCACAAGTGTCGCAACTCGGCACCAAAGATCTCTTGGGATATCCACAAAGAGAGGCATATCGTGAGATGGAGACCAAGGTTAGACGGCGGAGGAGCTTTTGGCTTAGATGACGATGGCTTAGATGACGGTGATGGTTGATAACTTTTTTGCTTACAGAGCACACGATAGTCTCTGAAGGTCCAAAGAAACCCCTCAACCTAAGGCCGTCACGGTTAAGTGGGAAAAACGGGTAGTATCACGATGCCGAGTAAGTAAAGGCTCATGTTGTGTAACGATGATGTTTCAAGCTTCGGATGCTGCGTTGGTTATCGTTGGTAAAGTCGAGGCTTAGCTTCATGCACGATTCGTATAGCAGACCCTGGTAAGAATGTGGGATGCAAGCGAGCAATTGAGGCTCAAATCCACATTGAAACCTCGAAACTGGGTGAAGCGATTTCCGGGGATGATACCGGACGGGAAGTGAAAGGCTGATCGATCCCCTGTTGAATCGCTATACGAATCGTGCATTAGCGTGACATCTCGGAGGGCAGCCACTTCAAAGGTACAATGTTTATTGCGCCAGAATCAGCAAATTCCCAAGTACTCTGTACCTCGCTGCATGATGGACTGCAATTTCATGACGTTCCCTGCTTAGAGCCAATGCTGCATTGTCAGGGCTGTTAATTGATTCGCTGAATCCCCTGAAGGAGATTAACCAGTGGTTCTCTTTAGACCCATCACCCTGGGAGAAAAACTTCCCGCTCAAAGTGCGCCAATAGCACAACACGTTTTCTTATTCGGATTCCCCATCACGAATCGGGTCATGGATCCAATAGAACAGAACACGCCCCTCTATTCCTTTCCCTCTCCATCCTCCTTTTTTAATGTTTCTCTCCTTCTCTCTCCGTCTCTCTTCCCCTCTTGATAGTATTATTGTTGGTAAACATCATACTAGATACTGTGTTCCTAATTGGGTAACTTGGCCTGTCCTAGGTTGATCCCGTCACCGCTAGGTCCTGGCTCACAACACAACCCCTGCGCTGCCTGTGGTACGCCGTCTCCCACCTGCATCTCTCGTCTCTCAACATCGGTTCGATCAATCTTTTTCTCACTGTGGAACGCGCACAGTCTCGTAGAGCCTGACAGACTTTTGGGTTCTAAACGCCTGGTTCTCGCTCTCTTGGGCTTCTCTCTCCCACATATAAAGCTTCTCTTGAACCCCAAGTTAGAAATGGCGTCAAGATATTCTCTACGCCAAACGCCCAGGTTAGTCTGCCACCGCCAATTGCTCTATCTATCTATCTACCTCGACTTTTTAAAGGTAGTTGGCCTTACATAATAGACATTGACTGACTTTATGTTTCAGGAAGAAGGAACTCTTCGAGGGCATGGTAGAGACCCCTACTGCTACTCGTCGTTCACGTTCAACTCGCCGCCAGACTTCTCAACCTCTTGACGCTTCAGACCCTGAAAACGACTCAAGCTCTGCTGCTGAAAGCTTCTCGCGCCCCATCCGTCGACGTACCGCCAGGTTCACCGAGCACCTAGACGAGGACGAACAACAAGACTCTGGCAACATGGCTACTGTCAACAGGGTCGCCAATGGCAAGACCAATGGCCATGCTACCAATGGCTATGTTACCAATGGCTATGCTACCAACGGCCATGCTGCATCCAACGATGTCTCCGGTGCTGCCCCCATTAACTCGGTCTTGGCAAAGACAGAGGGCGTGCCTCAAGATCCCAACGTTGTCGACGGCTGGAGGCCCGGTCAGGACCCCCAGGTTGACTACTCAGGAGAATTCGAATTCGGTGGCTCCATTGGTACTGCTGCCATGATGACCCTGTTCCCCGTCCTCATGTGGTATATGTGGATTGGTGCCACGTATTACGATGGCAAGTTCCCCTATCGCACAAAGGGTCAGTCTTGGGCCGACTTTGGCGCACACCTCGTCAATCTTGTATATACCGGCGCATTCCCTCACGCCAAGGCATGGATCTGGTACTGGTCTTACCTCATTGTTGAAGGTGCTTTCTACTGCCTCCTCCCTGGCGTCTGGGCCTATGGCAAGCCTCTTCCTCATCAGGACGGCAAGCAACTGCCTTACTACTGCAACGCCTATTGGAGTCTCTACACAACTCTTGCCTGTCTCGCTGGCCTGCACTTCTCCGGTATCTGGCCCCTGTACAACGCCGTTGATGAGTTTGGCCCTCTCCTATCTGTCGCCATTCTGAGCGGCTTCCTCGTTAGCATTGTCGCCTACTTTTCTGCCATCTGGCGTGGCAAGCAGCACCGCATGACTGGCCACTTCATCTACGACTTCTTCATGGGCGCTGAGCTGAACCCTCGTATGTTTGGTATCCTCGACTTCAAGATGTTTTTCGAGGTCCGTATGCCCTGGTACATTCTTCTCATCCTGAGTCTCGGCACCGCCGCTCGTCAGTACGAGCAGAATGGCTACATCTCTGGTGAGGTTTGTTTCCTCGTCATGGCTCACTTCCTCTACGCCAATGCCTGCGCCAAGGGAGAGGAGCTCATCGTCACCACCTGGGACATGTACTATGAGAAGTGGGGGTTCATGCTTATCTTCTGGAACCTTGCTGGTGTTCCTCTCTCATACTGTCACTGCACCATCTACCTGGCTAACCACCACCCTGATGTCTATCGCTGGAATCGTGGTGTCCTCGCTGTCATCTACATCGCCTACCTCTTTTGGTACTGGGTTTGGGACAGCTGCAACAGTCAGAAGAACCGTTTCCGCGCTATGGAGAAGGGCAAGCTTGTCTGGCGCAAGACCTTCCCCCAGGTCCCTTGGCAAACCATTCACAACCCCAAGACCATCAACACGCCTCAGGGAACCATTCTTGTTGATGGCTGGTACGGTCTTGCCCGCAAGATTCACTATACAGCTGATGCATGGTTTGCTGTCTCCTGGGGTCTGATCACCGGTTTTGAGAGCCCCTTCCCCTGGTTCTACCCGGTCTTCTTCGTTTGCATGATCGCTCACCGAGCCGCACGAGATATCGCCCGTTGCCGTCGCAAGTACGGTGATGCGTGGCTCGAGTATGAACGACGTGTCCCCTACCTCTTCATTCCTGTAAGTTTCCGTACAACTTGTTTGATTTCTCGCTGCTCGGTTCCTAACATTTTCGCCAGTACGTGATCTAAGGGAGCTTCGACGCAGAAAACCAGAGCCATCGAAGCTCATCTTTTTCAAAGGAACTCGTGTCCTAACTCATTGTTCTCATACAGTGGCATTTGACGTTGCATATGTACATATAAAAAATAGACAGCATATAATACATAAAGGAGGAGTTACATGAAGAAATGAAGAGACGCGGTATGAGGGCAGAGAATGCAGAAAGATGGGTAGAGTTCTGGTTTGATTAAAGGGTTGTTAGATCATGTAATTTATTCATCTTCCTTGCACATTTATCTGCTTCTTAGCGATAACATGTACAATATAGTATTGTATTAATAATTTTCTGATCAAGCTTGTTATCCTCGCAATACCGTTACCTCACTACTCGGGTGACTGAAAAGTAAATCTCTGACCTGACCTGATACAGTGCATGCATACACGATTACCAAGGGCCAAAAGAATCAATGGATGTTGTGGAAAACAATTAGCAATAGCATACACTAATAATCGAGTTCCCTTCACCGTCTATGATGAGAATCCACCCAGAGAATAACACGCATGTTGACAGTATTTTACAGAAACCCTCCTCCCATTTCATCCCAACCCCATCTTCCCCGTAGCAGAAAAAACATATGAAGAGCTCAAGTCCAATTATCCGATATAAGTGCGTTAAGGGGGCCGATATAAAACCATGCCCAACCCTGCGCCACGTCCCCAATCTCCTGCAACATCCCTCTTCAGGAAAAGCAAGAGAAAGTTGTAACGCCGTTTGTCATCTCATTCAGTTATACCATGCTAGAATACAGCTCGTGTGTTAGTGCGATGTTGTCAAGCCATCTTCCAAGCAGGCAATGTCATGTGTCAAGTCCTTTAACAGGTAGCGTCAACGTTGGCCTTGGAGTTCATGAGCAGAGCAACAATAAGGCCGTAAAGACCTAATCCAATGAGTTAGCAGGTTGTAAAACAACGATAGATTTGGCGGCGAAAACATACCCAAGACTTCGGCGAAAATGAGAATCAGAATCATTCCAACGAAAAGACGGGGCTGCTGGGCAGTTCCTCGGACACCAGCATCACCGACGATACCAATAGCGAAACCAGCAGCAAGACCAGCAAGACCGACAGAGAGACCAGCACCAAACTGGATGAAGCTAGTGAAGAGAGGAAGGTTCTGCTTCAGGCCATCGGAGATAAGGACGGAGACGACGAGACCGTAGATACCGATAATACCAGCCATGATGACAGGAACAATGTCTGCGCAAGTTAGCATCGTACGACTAGTTCGTTGTCGGCTTCAAAAAGGTCGCCTACTCTTGACAATAAGATCAGGGCGGAGAACACCCATGGCCGCGATACCTACACCAGACTTAGCGGTACCGTAAGAGGCACCAAGGCAGGTGAAGACAATGGCGCAGGTGCAGCCCATGGCACCGAAGAAGGGCTAGATTAATGTTAGCGATATGAAACTCGATGCCGAATCGATATCGTCGACGGCCTCTCGCTGGAAGTTAGGCGTCGCTAGGTGACGTCGACGGTACGGGTGACGTGGAGGACTAACCGAGTAGACGGGGCTGCAAAGACGCGCATGTTAGCTTCAATCATCAACAATAATGTGTTACGAGCCCGTATCGATGAGGTTTTGCGGTGCTGGACGATGTCTGGAGCTCTGGGTGATGCATAGGGAGCTTGTTGATGACGGGGGCAAGGAGGCGCGCAAGCACTTACCAGAGTTCGCTAACCATGTTGGCGGTTTATTTGGGTACGCGAAAACGAAGCAGATATCGAGCAAGATCGTAAGTACAGACGGAATGTACGTTGACAGTCGGCGGAGGAGCTCAGTTGTCGGGATATGAATCGTTGATGAGAAGCCGGTGCTGTTAGACGAAGATGTCGAGATGAAGTGTGCTTGTTAAGGTCTCATTCCAGGTTGGCGTCTGGTTGGCGGCAAGGTTTTGCTGTACTCTACTGGGAGGGAGAGCACGGGGTGCCTTACATAAGACGCCACGGGGTTCGCCTTGTTTCGGATAAAAGATGGGCCATGTAAGATAGATACTGGTTGGCTAAGAAAACTGGGCCTGACAGCCTCACAGTCTCCAGCCACACAAGGCTTATGAAGTTATCCGCGGCCTTATCAGGCTCCTTTTTATCATTCTGTCTTGACAACACATTTCATATCAATTTTCACTTGTCAGTTCTCAAGGCGAGCCAACGGAAGGAAGTCTGATATACGAAACCGTGTTGCACGCTTGCGTTCACTGGCTCTTTGCTACGTCTCCTTCTACAAGAACTAGCGGTCATGTTGTCATCGCTGCCAATCACCAGCAACGACATCAGCGAGCTTGCTGGCCTAATTCGAGCCACACACTACAGGCTCAAGCCTCTTGCTATTTAATGTACCCAAAACGAACGGGAGCAAAGGCAAAAATGATGGGAACACTTTTCATCAATGGACGACAATTTTGAGGCTATTCACTTGTTGCTCGAATTTATTGCCAAATTTTTTGATAGTTCTGATTATTTGGTTGGTGTATGAAATTGAAGCCTTATGGTGAAATAGTAGTATCATCAACTCTCATAACGAGCCAAAAAAGAAAAATACGAAAACGAATCAAAGTGGATGTGGTCAAGTATTTTTGTTCCCAATGCGAATGCGATGTCGGCATAGAGACTTGTGAGTGGACTGCATTCTTGCGCTACAGTTATGACGTCTCCACCATGTAAAGTCAACTGAACTGATGCGGTCATAATTTAATGGATCTCACTTTAGGCGCCGCAGGTCGCTTCCATGATCCTTAAGGTGAGCTGTAGCTCGACTGGGTCTGGCTTCTTCTTTCTTGTACTCTCGTCAAACATTAATCTCTGCCTGCTTCTGCTTCTTCAAGGTACGGATCTGCGTTGGATGCTTGTCAATCGTTGCTGATAAGATACGCGCTCCCCGCACAATGCCTGCCATCGCTCGCAAACTTCTCATCTACGCAGCGATAGACGGGCTTGTAATACAACCTCTCTCTTCTAAGGGCCAACGAGCTTTCCAGCCAGTTCGAGTCAAGTATGGCGACGCGTCTATTACTCAGGTGCCTCGTGAACATGTTCTGGACGACTCCAACCCCGATTCAGGCTTTGAAGCTTTTGGAGTGATCGGTATGGCCATCTTGTGGCTCCGCGCTTACAGCCCCATTTCTGCGACATAGGAGCTCAAAATGTTAAGACACGAAGCTAACGGCCCATGCCACTCATCTAGGCCTCATCACTGTCTCGAAGTTGAGCTATCTGGTCACCATTACACGGCGCCAGCAAGTTGCACAGGTCTGCGGTTATCCCATCTATGTGGTTACCGAAGTAGCCGTCACCCCATGTACATCTAGAAACGGCACCGAGGAGTCTATACGAAGGACGTCTGATCACTTGTCGCGTCAAGCTCGAGATTCAGGAGATGAGAGCAATAGTAGCGAAGAAGATGTTGAGTTCCCTTCAAGGACATCGGATGAAGTAGAAGACGCTGTTGTTGAGGATGAAGATGCAAGACCAGACTCTGCTAGAAGCCGAGTTGCTGAGGACGTCATCCGAAGAAGGGGCAGCTATGGACGATTTGCCCAGCGTTGGTTCAGCCGGAGTGGCTGGACTCAGGATCAGAAGAGGAACATGGGTTTGAGCAACGGACCAAGTGTGCCGGAAACAACAACTGCGACCGAGACAACTTCAAGTCAGGCATCAGAGGAGGACGTCGACAAAGTTGTACACAATGAGCCCGAGTTGCTACCGAAACTGTTACGCACTGCCCAGGTTCTCTTCGGCTCATCCCGAAGTTTCTACTTCTCTTACGATTTTGATCTCACTCGTTCCATAGCCAAGGACTCGGTGCCTCCCAGCAGCGAGAGTCCTCTTCACAACCAGGCCGATGAGGTCTTCTTCTGGAATCGCCATCTCCTGCAGCCTTTTCTGTTGAACGGACATGACTGCCTGGCACTCCCTGTGATGCAAGGCTTTGTTGGACAGAGGACATTTATCGTTGACAACCAACCTCCACAGAAAGATGATAGGGGCAAGGATTCTGTGGAACTTTCCAACCTAGGATCTTCAAAATCTCAGCCTAGCTCGCCCCCGCTCGAGAGCTCTAGAGCATCTATTGATCTGCGTTCATCAGAGAAGAAGTATCTTATTACTGTGATATCACGCCGATCAACAAAACGAGCTGGCCTGCGATATTTGCGCCGTGGCATTGATCAAGACGGTTTTGTTGCAAACATGGTTGAGACTGAGCAAATTCTCTCCTCGCCTACATGGGACCCATCCTCAAAAATCTACTCCTTTTTGCAAGTAAGGGGTAGTATTCCTCTTTTCTTCACGCAATCCCCTTATTCTTTCAAACCCGTCCCCATCCGGCAGCACTCTGAAGAGGCCAACGAAGCCGCCTGTCGCAGACACTTCGACAGTCTTTCGAGGAATTACGGCCAACTTCAAATAGTCAACCTTGTCGAAAAGCATGGAGTTGAAGCAACCATTGGTTCTGCCTACAAGACCAGCGTAGAAGAGCTTAACAAAAACGCAAGCCAGGGCCAAGTAATACCCTTTGAGTGGTTTGACTTCCACGCGGCCTGTAGAGGCATGAAATTTGAAAATGTCAGTATGCTACTAGACCAACTGAGAGACAAAATCGAAAGCTTTGGCAGCTCTGTTCAGATTGAGGGCGAGCAATTGAGCCGACAGCAAGGCGTCTTTCGAACCAACTGCATGGATTGCCTCGATCGAACAAACGTCTGCCAGAGTTCATTCGCAAAGCATATGCTTGAGATACAGCTAAAAGAGGAAGGATTCGACATGAGTGCACAGACCGACCAGGTGACGGCTTGGTTCAACACTCTTTGGGCGGACAACGGTGATGCGGTGTCAAAGCAATATGCTTCGACAGCGGCGATGAAAGGTGACTATACAAGAACACGAAAGAGAGATTATCGCGGAGCTTTGAATGATTTGGGTCTCGGTCTTGCTAGGTTTTATAGCGGGTATGCCCATGAAATTCTACCCCCTGCTTGTCTATCCTCTTGCTAACTAAGACAGAATGGTCAATGACTACTTCAGTCAGGCAGCCATTGATTTCCTCCTCGGCAATGTGACAGCCAAAATCTTCGAGGAGTTTGAGAGCGACATGATGACCAAGGATCCAGCGGTATCCATTACCAAGATGAGAGAGCTTGCCGTCGAGCTCTGCCAGAAGCGAGTGATAGCTGATGAGAAGGAGGAGTTCCACGGCGGATGGGTGCTCCTAAGTCCTACTACCCCCAATGCCATCAAGTCCTGGCCATTGGAAGAGGTCGTTCTCCTGCTGACGGACGCGGCTCTCTATTCATGCCGGTTCGACTGGAAGTCTGACAAGGTATCCTCGTTCGAGCGTGTTGAACTCGACAGCATCACCGGTATCAGGTACGGTACTTACATAACGTCGACTATCTCTCTTTCGCACATCGACGAGATTAAGAATGCCGGCTTTGTGGTGTCGTATAACCCCGGAAAGAGTGATATTCGTCGCACCAACACGCGGACTTTTTCAAGTCGCGGCGAGATGGCAGGCAAGGGCCATACTGCTGAACAAAAAGATGCTAGCATCCCCGCCAGCCTGGCCAACTTACTCACTAGCAAGTCTTCGTCATCATCGTCGCCCAACGTGCGCCGCCTCGTCTTCAAGGCAACACACGTGGACTCGTCCATTGCCGTTTTGGGTGACGGTGGTCCAAAGCAGACAGAAACGCAACAAATTTCTACCATATGCGGAGATATCGAGCGACTGGCTCTAGAACAGCAATCGGAGCGTCCAGGGGAGGAGCGAAAAGGCCTCGTTGAGACAGGCGCCATTATTTCTTTGGAAGAAGCGAAGAAGAATACAGGGCTACTAGAGCAGCTTGGACACTCACTCAAGAAGATGGTGTGGGCATGATACACCCCATCATAAAGAAACGACATGAACGACCGATCCACAAGTGATGCATAGATAACGCAAGCCATAGATAGATATCACAATGTTGCTCAAAACGACATTCTGAATCAAGTTGACCTTTGCAGGCGGTACAAGTGCATCTGGTAGCGCATGTTCTCGAGTGGAATCGGATATGATAAGCCTTCTGGTAGACGGAACCAGATGGAATCGTCCGATTGAAGCTTTTCCCATGAGCAGCCGGGCATCTCAGTCTCTAGAAGAGTATGATCCAGCAACCATTGCATAGGATACCGCTTCTTTTCATTGCCAAGAGCTGTTTCAGAATAACTCCCTGGGCTGTCCACCACAAGAACCAGGCTCTTAGGCGCCAGTACTTGCCCTAGGTTCTTGAGGAATTTGGTCGTCTTGCCGATACCCGCTGTCGTGTAGAGCTCATTGAGAGTAAAGAGTAAAGTCAAGACTATTGGTACTTTGCCATTGATGCATTGATCTGAGAGAGAACCAATGTCTAGGTCTAAAACATCTTGCTGAACGACAGTGAGAGAGAGTTGATCCGGCCCTAGCAAGGAATGATTGGCGGCCTGACGAGCAACAGATGCGTATTTTGAGATTGGTAGCGGGTTTATTGTGTTTGATTCGAGGAGGGAGATGACTGTGGCCCATGGAGCTGAGTCAAGGAGAGTCAGGTTACCACTGTTTGAGGTAGCCTGGAGGTAGGACGCAAAGGCAACGTGCTCGGCTGCACAGCCACCGATAGATAGCATGTGTAAAGAGTGATGGCGTTGGATAGAGGTACTATCAAGTTTGAGGCGTTCAATCAATTCTATTCCAGAAGTAGCTTTCTCCTCCGGCTCATCCTTTTCAGGCTTCGGGACTGCATCCAGTGCTTGTGAATCTGATATCGGTCCCGTGTGGGCGGAATCTGTCATTTGCGATTTCTCCTGATTTGTGGTTACTCTCTCCTTATAAGGCACCAGGATCCCGTCGAGATGGTTTTTGATGCTGAGGAAAACGGCAGCATAGCATAAGGCTCTCGTAGGGCTCCATCGCGCCGCATAAGCTTCAAGATAGTCCTCCCTCCCAAAAGCAGCAGCGAATTGTCGGTTGAACAAAGCTTGCTTAATCTCCTGGACAAGCCTTGAGAAGTCTTCCGAGGTGAGAACCGAGTTGAAAGCACTGGAAAATATGCTGAGCAGACGCTGCTGCTCCGTCTTAGTTTGAAGAGCTGGTGAAGAAGCTTCTGGCGGGGCAGTCGACGACTTTTTGGTGCTTTGCTTCGATGAGGGAGCTGCCTTCTTGGATGGGCCCAATTTCTTAACCATAGCTATATCTCGAAATGACAAGGTATAGCTCATTGGCTGTGGCTTATCGGTGAGTAAGAAGGTTACGGTATCGATGTTAATATCGTCCTTGGTGGTTTGATAGTGAAAAAAAAAAAAAAAAAAAGACTTCGGACATGATTTACCGGCGAAACTCGGTCTCCCCCCACTTGGATTGAGAAGACATAACATTACCTGGACTTGATTGCACCTTCATTAATGAGTGTAAGTGATTAGCAATTGTTCTCAGGTATATCATCACATCACATCTTGATTCCAAGAAGTTAGTCATGATTGTCAAGCGGCGGCCGATTTCTTCTCCAAGGGCACAAAGCTCTTACATATATCAATCATATCATTCATCAGCAGTTACGGCATCCCTAATAAATGCTGACATAGTTTATCCTTTGCCTCGTTAGGCTGCGAAGTGCTACCACACTACCACACCTCACATCTTGGCTTCTCGTCTCCGAATATCGCTCCCCATCATTTCCAAGCTTTGGCACTAGTCCGCTCAACCAACTGCGGCTTGATTTGGGTTGTGAATAGCCGCGCCTGTTGCAGAGGCCAGTAGGTATACGGCTTTGTATCCGACTCAATAGGAGCTGCCGGAGTTGCCCCTCTTGAACCCTTTGTGGGGGCTTTTTTAGGCGTACCAATTCCTCTCTCGACTCTCATCCTCTTTTGCCTATTCCAGCTCACTCCGGATAATTTGATCAGACGAGATGAAGGCTTTTGCATTTTACGAATGAGGGAAGTAACCTACCTAGTCAAAGTGCAATCCCAGGTTACTGGGGCTGCTATGTTGGTGTTTACTTACACCCACCCTACGGTGCCTGACATGACCAAAAGATTTTTAAGGCGAGATGGGAATCATCAGCGAAGCATCATAATCCAACATTTTTGATAACAGACACACTCATTCGAGTAATGACAGAGTGGCCAATTGACGTCACAGCGGAACAACGAGGATTGAATAACAAAATGGCCAAGTACCACGATTATGGAGATTTTGGCGGGACAGACACGACACGACAGCTTTGCTGAAGAGTCTCCACTTGAAGAACCCCAAAGATCAACCAAAATGCTGGGAACGAAGCTAACAGGCCTAAATTGAGCACGTAGCGATTCTATTGCCAGTGAATGGAGTTTTCGTTTTGGGAGAAACTGACTTATTAAAGCCTTACTGTCAACAGCTTTCATGACAGGAGCCAAGTCGCAGCGAGGAGGTGCATTTAAAGCATCCTGGCATCACTGATACACCCCCGCGGTCCAGGCTAACCCCCCACCGGAGCCCCACTCGGCGTGTCGCCGGCCACACTGGACTTTCAAGTCCTTCATCATCCGGCGGCGACGGCGGCGAATTTTTACCAGCAGACGCTCTGTATTTGGTGAGCTTGAATCTGAGTTTGGGTCAAGGTGAAGCTGGCGGACAAGGCGGGCTACCCTTTTTGGGGTGGCTGGTGTGCTGAGGAATGAGCATCCGGTCCAATAGGTGCTCTCGGTCTTTGGTTTCAAGCCCAGAGCTTCGACCACCACATCATGAGACGTCCCTGTCGTTGCCATGACGGGACTCGCGGAGGTGCAGCCTCACACTCACCCCCAACGTGAAGAAGTACCGTACTGTCACGGCAGTACTCGATTTGTGCCTCAAAAACGCTGCCTTTGGACGATGACATTGCATGTACCTCGATACAATTCGTCTATCTTTCTATCTTATAGCTATAGCAACACTTTTTGCGGCATATCGCCCGGTCGAATTTTGGGAAAACTGGAGACCGCTGACAATTCATGACACGACCCCTCCACCTCGAGTAAAGTACCTACTTACCTACCTACCTAGGTGCTGGAGAGAGGTAGACGTCGACGTGCTCCGTTTATCTACCTCCATGGGTTCCGTCATTCTTCCTAACTAGTACCTACCTTCCACTTCTTTTTTTCTTCTCCTTCTTCTTCTCTTCCTCCTCCTCCTCTCTTCCTCTTCCCTCTTTCATAGAACCATATACTCATACATCAAACAAAATGGGCTACGGCGAGATTGATCAAAAGGCCATCAACACCATCCGTGTCCTTGCGGTAAGCTTGCTCTTCTTTTCTTCTCCCTCGTTGAATTGGGTTTTTACCCCGCCACGGCTGCCCCGCCAATATTGGCCTCGAGCGATGAGAGATGGGCAGTTAATGCCACGAGAGAATTTATCGCAGAGATCGTCAATGTCTGGGTAGTTGAGCGTGGACTTATCATGGTCAATCTGGGAACGATAGATTCACAAGCACAAGAAAAGCAATGAAAACTAACGAGCTCTCGACAGGCCGATGCGACCTTTCACAGCAACTCGGGACACCCCGGTGCTCCCATGTGAGTTTACCCAACCTCCGATGAGCCATGAGCTCTAGATCAAGGAAATAATGCATTATACTGACACTGCTGTCAAGGGGAATGGCCCCGGTCTCCCATGTTCTTTTCAACAAGTTCCTTAACTTCAACCCCAAGAACCCCGACTGGCTGAACCGTGACCGCTTCGTCCTCTCGTGAGTTTCTGCCATGACAAAAGCGACTTATGCACCCATTAGACTGACCATTGTTTGCGCTCCAGTAACGGACACGGCTGCATGCTCCAGTATGCTCTCCTCCATCTTTTCGGCTATGACCTCAGCATCGATGACCTGAAGGCTTTCCGAGTATGTTTACCACATGTCCTCTTACCAGTGATCAATGCTCATATTTCCCGCAGTCGGTTGACAGCCGAACTCCCGGTCACCCTGAGGCCCATGACACCCCCGGTATTGAGGTCACCACTGGTCCTCTTGGTCAGGGTATCTCTAACGCTGTTGGTCTGGCCATTGCCCAGGCTCACACCGGCGCTGTTTTCAACAAGCCCGGATTCGACCTGGTAAACAACTACACTTACTGCTTCCTTGGCGACGGTTGCTTGATGGAGGGTGTCTCTAGCGAGGCCTGCTCCCTGGCTGGTCACCTCCAGCTTGGTAACCTTATCGCCATCTGGGATGACAACCAGATCACCATTGATGGTGACACCGCCGTCGCCTTCACTGAGGACGTCCCCAAGCGATACGAGGCTTACGGCTGGCACGTCATTGCCGTCAAGGACGGTGACCACGATCTTGCTGCTATCGAGGCTGCCATCAAGGAGGCCCAATCCGTCACCGACAAACCTACCCTCATTCAGCTCAAGACCACTATTGGCTACGGCTCCAAGAACCAGGGCACCCACGGTGTCCACGGCTCTCCTCTCAAGGCCGACGACATCAAGCAGCTCAAGGAGAAGTGGGGCTTCAACCCTGATGAGTCCTTTGCCGTCCCCCAGGAGGTCTACGACTTTTACGGCAAGCGCTCTTCCGAGGGTGCTGCCCGAGAGCAGGAGTGGAACCAGCTCCTCAACAAGTACAAGGAGCAGTTTCCCAAGGAACACGCTGATCTCCTTCGCCGACAGACTGGCGAGCTTCCCGAGGGCTGGGAGAAGAGCCTCCCTGTCTACAGCCCTTCCGACCCCGCTATCGCCTCGCGAAAGTTGTCCGAGACCGTCCTCAGCAAAGTTGAGGGTGCCATTCCCGAGCTCTTTGGTGGTTCCGCCGATCTGACTGGCTCCAACCTGACCCGATGGAAAGAGGCTGTCGACTTCCAGCCTAAGTCCACCGGTCTCGGTGACTATTCCGGCCGATATGTCCGCTACGGTGTCCGTGAGCACGGTATGGGCGCCATTCTCAACGGTCTTGCTGCCTACGGCACCATCTTGCCTTACTCCGGCACCTTCTTGAACTTCGTTTCTTACGCTGCCGGATCTGTGCGTCTATCAGCTCTCTCCCGCATTCGCACCATCTGGGTTGCCACTCACGACTCCATTGGTCTTGGTGAGGATGGTCCTACTCATCAGCCTATCGAGACTCTCGCCCACTTCCGTGCTCTTCCCAACACCCTCGTCTGGCGACCTGCCGACGGCAACGAGACCAGCGGTGCTTACTACGTCGCCCTGACCGCCAAGCACACTCCCAGCATCATTGCTCTGTCTCGCCAGAACCTTCCCCAGCTTGAGGGTTCCACCATCGAGAAGGCAGCCAAGGGTGGTTATGTCCTGCGCGAAGTTGAGGGTGCCGATATCACCCTGGTTTCCACCGGTTCCGAGGTTTCCATCGCGGTCGATGCTGCCAAGTACCTCGAGGAGAACAAAAACATCAAGGCTCGTATTGTCTCTATGCCCTGCTTCGAGGCTTTCGACCTCCAGGACAAGGAGTACCGCCTGTCTGTCCTTCCCGACGGCATCCCCTCTCTGTCTATCGAGGTCATGAGCACTATGGGCTGGGAGCGCTACACCCACGAGCAGTTCGGTATCAACCGATTCGGTGCTTCTGGCGCCTACAAGGATGTCTACAAGGCAAGTTTGACTAGAACTCATTCACACATAGTGAGGCACGTTACTAACTCGTATCACAGAAGTTCGAGTTTACCCCTGAGGGTATCGCCAAGCGTGCCGTTGCGACCGTTGACTTCTGGAAGGATGTCCCCAACATCCGATCTCCTATCAACCGTGCCTTCCAGCAGATCATCTAAATCCAAGATAATAACGAATAAAAAGAAACAAAAGATAAGAGAGAGAAGCCCGGGAAGGCAAGAGCCCGGACAGAATGATTATGCAAGTGATGACGATGGACTTTGGAGCAAGGTTTTGTGGATTTCAAGCAAATTAGACATGCTACGAGATAAATTCAAATGTTTTAGAACAAAGTATTGTGTTGTATGGTGCTGTGGTCTCTGCCATGTGATTCTATCATCTATGTAGCCAAAATAGAGTTTGTTGGCCAAGTCTCATAACGCCGAATACTATGCCAATGTCTAGGCAACTCTTGGGTTATCGCGCAGGAAGATTTGCGCGTACATGTTCCGTAAACCCAAATACTCGTGGCCAGTCTCGTGTCGCATCGCATCTCAACTCGTCACATCATTACAGGGATCATAGATGACGGCTAGAATGAGACAGCGGCCCATATTACCATAAAGCTTATCCCACTCTTTCTCGATGTCTCGTTTTGTTTTTTTATATCCCTTCGTGGTATCGCATTGTATCGCATCGCTTCGTAAACGTAGTTCGTCATGTATTAACGACAAGCATCTCCCCCGATGATGATAGGAGGTATTCGGCTTTATCACTCGGGCCCGTCCTCATTTGTGCGCTCCTGACTGCTCTCGGCAGCCCACTCCTTCTGAAACTCTCTTCCCACGCGCTCCAACCTTGCGGATGCGCGACGGGCCTCTCTCGCCTCATCTGCGGAACCGGCGACGACCACACCCACCAGGAGCGGGGCCGCATCCTCGGAGCGCGGATCATACCGGGGCGATGCCATTGGATCGGACCGAGGAGGTCTAGATTCGGGGCCGTGACTTGACCCAGGCGAGGAGCCTGGACGGCTCGAAGAGTTGGGCGCGGCAGCACTGTTACTGTTGCCGGCAGTCGCATCAACGGCGTCGCGGGGGTCGACGTACGAGTGCAGGACAACAGGCCCGCGATCGGGATACTCGACCATGAGGCGCTGAGGGCGACCTAAGCCCAAGCGCTGTGCGGCGGTCTGTGAGGAGAGCGCGCTGGAGGTGAGGGCAGTGAGCGACTCGAGGTGAGATTGCGACGATGCCGAGGTGATGAGAGGGGTGAGAGTGACGTCGGAGAGATGGAGGGAGAGAGTGGGGTGTTGTGAGGGGAGGCTGGCCATGATGAGGATGGCCGAGAGCCCGACCTGACAGTCTTTCTTCGAGGTTACGAAATATAAAGCCAGAAGTTGATAGCAAGAGTAGTGTGAGAGAATTGGTGCAGTTAAACGAGGGGATATGTTGGTGACGATCTGGTGTTGGGAGAGACAAAAGAATGACTAGGGACCTAGCTCTCTGGCGCTTGGGGCTCAGCTAGCCTATCCCCCGCTGAAAGCCATGCCCTGTCGCTGCTCCACAATAACTGATAACTAAACCCTGTGAACCTAGGGAGGGGAAGCTGTCTCTAGGTACCTACCTAGGCAAATTTGATATGAGGAATAGATGTCTTTTGGAATCATCTCCAAGCAAAGAAATTTGGAAAATCCTAGGGTATACCAGAAGCTATATGCTATGTAACTGAGTGATTGCTACGTTCTATAACAAGCGACGAGTTTAACTGACTAGGATATCAACGTCAAGACCCAAGTTGGTGATAAAGATAGCAGATTTTCCCCGCCTTTGAAACTCCTCCCTGAAGCAGTGATAGTGATTTTTTAAGTCAACGGCCGACTATACCGCCGTTTTCCACCAGCTCAGCTTTGGCTTTAGACTAAATCCAGATAGCTCAAAGAAATCAATTACCTACGTCACAGCGGGAGGAGAGAGCCCAGTTTTTCTTACTTGAACTGCTATTGCGGCGCTTCAGTCGCCTTTCTCGCAGCTTTTAATAATGGACAACATAGGCTCTGGGAGGGTTCACGTTTTCAACCCCAGATTAAGACTAGTTGAGGTGAAGGGGGGATGGCGTCAGGGAGGTCTTGATTGGTTCAGGTCGAGGTTAGATAAATCGTGGGGTAAGTAATCATGCCAGGGTTTTAACGTACACGATATCTTGCTTGGCTAGGTATCGTTGAGATTGGAAGAAGACATTCTTGTTAGGTGAGTAGCATAAAATCTACTGGATTGTTGTAGTCGAGATACTCGCCTTCTCGGGATAAAGGTGATAAAAAACATGTAGAGTCGACTTACCTTGGCCCTACATGATTCCTAGTTGCCAGAGGTTATACATAAAATATTCCCATAATAATTTGATAATATATTCTTCTAGTACCCGTAAAGTAGGTCTCGGGCTTCCTAACCTCTCATGACGTTCAGTGCTCAGACACTCTACGTGCTGGGGACCATGCTTCACGTCAATCTAGAGGCTCGCATCTGCACAGCGCAGTGTGAAACCGTTGAGCGTCTTGTGGAAAGATTGAAGTTCGTTGCCTCGATAAAGACATCGTCTCTTCCCATCCTAAGTAAACAGCTCAATCAATTAGAGGCTCACTTAGCTTTTTGTATAGTTGCTCGTTATATCAGACAAACATTCGAGTTGGTTAGAATAAAGCTGGCCTCGGTTATAAAATATTGCCTTTATATTAATAAACTGGTCATGAGATGCAGAGATTTCATGTTGGCATCCGTGCCAAGTAATCCATAAGCTTCGCTCATAGCTTCATTCTGTTCTGGAGATTCCTCTTTCTTCAATACCCTTCTCCTTGCATCTTTTGACGTGCGTGTAGTCAGGAATTGTAAGACCACTTCCTGGAACTCCTTCGACCCGGTCTTCCAAGTTCTCAAGAAGAGGCATCGTTCCTGGTGCCAGTAAGCTGCGTTCGACAAAAAAGCCTGGAATGCCTAGATGCTCTAATAGAGCTCGCAGTTGTATCTCGTATGTCACCAAGGGACTATGATCGAGTATTGGTAATGCGATCATCAAAGCCCGTGGGTGCTCAATTCGCGTTTTTAATACACAATACCAAGGGACGGAGATGTAGAACAGTTTGATGTGACAGCAGAAGCCACAAAGTGTCTTTGTTAAGTGTGTGTTGGCTGCATCAAGGAACGCTTACATAACGTATCCCATTGATCAAGACGGCCTCGAAAACGGACATATTCTCGGCACAGCCCCCAATGCTCAATGAAACTCAGTTTTTCCACAGGGTGAGATGAGTAGGAGCTAGTAACGGGGTACTCGTGGATATGCCTGGCTTAATAAGTTTGGAAATGGTTTGATGGCTTGAGAAGGGCTTCGAAGACCTCTACAGAGCTGAATGGCACTTCGATGATACAAGGTGCCAAGGCCGTCGCAGGATCCGGGGACTGTTGCTTTCGGCAGTAGCCTAATCTGTCGTTCAAATATAAAATGGTAACGAGGTCCAACTACCGTCAATTCATGCCAGGTCGAAATCCTTACTCCCTCGGAAACCTGAGGGTATGCTCTGCCGCTGCGGGAGATAGCTTCCAGTATCATGGTTTATACGAGTTAA
Source organism: Fusarium abutilonis (assembly GCA_021655885.1). Taxonomy (NCBI): domain Eukaryota; kingdom Fungi; phylum Ascomycota; class Sordariomycetes; order Hypocreales; family Nectriaceae; genus Fusarium; species Fusarium abutilonis. The sequence goes on from JAJJWN010000260.1 coordinate 71,133, forward strand.
AATGTCAGAGTTGGGGCCTTGACATAAATAGTAGGGACTAAAAGTTGTGTTGTAGCTCAGGCGTTTAAGTTAATGAACAGAAAAACATCTTGTCTACACTTTTGAGTATGTGTGCGAAGTAAGTTAGTACAATGGTTATACCAACTTTTAGATAAACCAGAAGGAAAATGTGACCGTATTATCGAACTTATCCTAGCGTTGATGAGAAAAAATCCGATATGAGAAAACGGAATTAGAAGATTTGCCAAAATTGCGTTCCTCTTGACCCCATGCGCCGTTTAACAAAGTGTGTTTGATGGGGCTGGGGGTTATCCATCTTCCTGCAACGCATTATACGTATTCCTCGCTGTCACTCACATTGATCGTGAATATCTTCTTATTTCCGACTAAACTTGGTAATCGAATGCTTTAAAGAAGCTCCATGTTTAAGTATCGTCGCTAGTTGCCTCTTTTATCGTAGATTATTGCCTTGTACACCTGTTCTATTAGTACTAGGATCGTCTGATGTTCTTTATCTCCTCTACGGCAATGGCGTATAGATGGCTTATAGATTCATCTATATGATCATACGCACCTGATGTTACTGAGCCCCTACTATAGGTGGTCCAAGAAAACATAACAAATGAATATCTTGAAAGGTGATTCAATATTTGGTGTTAAGACCAAATTGAGGTACAAATTACGTGAAGTAACTATCTTAGGAGAGGATATAGGTCTGGACTGTTATTGTCTAAACTTATTGTATCCATTTCATACAGATAATTTTAAACTTAGGAAATTTGCACTTAAGAAATGGTTGTGAGGTAATTCATTATCTCACCTGATTCAAGACGCATTGTCTCATTTGCTTCTCTTTAGTAGCCTTCACTTTCTCCTGGCATTAGTTACGAGCCTGATCTGCGCTCGGAGTGTCATACAATTCTCGTGAGAACCGTACTACAATATAAGGCCAAATTTGATAACTTATTTATTAATCTTGCAACACTCCGGTTCAATAGATGTAGAGCACGGCTAGTACTGCCACATCTGATACATGGGTAGCTGGTATCTGTATGCAAAATTGCAGTACTAAATCAATAGTAATTTCTCCTATTTGATGTAGTTTATCCCTGGTTCTCATAAACCTCTGTTTTAATCCATAATAAAAGAATGTCACTAATCTCACCGATCCTGCACCTAGCAAGGTATAATAGCATTGCTCAAAAAGAACCCAAAGAAATCGCCCTTCCATTAGTAGTTGCGGATCGACTTGTATCCGTATTGTATGGCGAGGACTAGGAGCTCAGCTGTTGATTACTGTGGATGGAGCTGAGTTGAGTCGCAGAACAAGGCAAAGTCCTTAGGTCTGAGGCGAGCAACATATGTTAATCATCCATCCATTCTCAAACATCACCATCCTAACTCTCTGGCATGAAGGAAACTCGGAGACTCTCCTCCCGACTGGTTGTCGGAGCCTGAGGCTTTACTGCAGTAATACATGCCCACGGTCCATGAGAAACTGAAGTAGAGAGAGAGACGGGCCATGTTGATTGGTGAAGATAGCTGGCGTGGGGCAACGATAACCAAGCTATCATGGAGGTATCCATATGTCTCATGAGGCAATGTGGTCAGAACTTGTGCATCAACAACTACGTAGTAGTAACAGCAGAGCATGCAAATGCAATTAGGCATGACTGTACTGCGCCAGTATCATACGTTATGAAGCTGTGTGGTGCAGCAGTAGGGCCTTGCTGAATCTTCAATTGCATTACCAGAGCAGAACAAGGCGAGTCGTGTCGTGTTGTTCTGTGATGAATTTTGATGTGTTGCGTAGCGCAACAGAGGTGTTTAGTTTTGGTTAGGAATGGACTGAAACTGCATTTTGTGTGAACCCTTCCATGATAGGTATTCCTATCCCAGCCTGCCTCTGCCTCTGGTGCTGGGGGGATGCCGGTGAATCAAGCTCATCGGTGTTGGATGGACAATTCATGCAGTGGAGATCAATCAGCCTGGCCCGGGCACCGCACCTCAGAGCTCAATGTTTCTGCTAGCTGGTGGTGGGGTAACTGGAAATGGCACCGGTCTGACATGTCACCATGCACCACATATCTGCGTGCGTGGTACTTCGGCTCTTAGAGGTCCGCCCAAGCTCAGTAACATGGGGCTGGCGGACCACTGGGCCTCATCGGCCGGGGACCCAGCAGTTTTCAGGCGATCCGATTTACCTGAGCAAATCTTCTCTTCCATTGGAACAACCATCACCACCAACCTTCGGTTATCCATCTTCTAAATTTACACTTCCCGCCCTCCCTCTCTCTTTTCCTGCTCCTCCTCCACCAACATCACCACCACCCGCCGCCTCTTCCTCCTCCTTTCTCTCTCTCGCCCAAACCTCACGACCCTCGCTCTTCATCAACGGCGCAAGTGCTGCAGTTTTTCATAACTGCATCCATTCGCGGCTGAGAGCTGACCACGAGTCTTATCCCTTCCCCCTCTCCTCTCATTTTCTCTCTGTTTCTTCGTTCCAGCGCCTGCTTTCTTGGTTGCACTTTTGTATTTGAAGTGCATTTGCATCGATTATCTGGCTCTTGAATTATTCTGATTTCTGCCGCCGGCCGGTCTTGGTTTTCTCGGCTCTTCAACAACTATCCACCGTTTCGTCATCTCATCAATTCCATCGCTTTCGTGTCCGACCTCCGCCGCCGTATGACCCGCAAAGGCCGTCGCATCCAACCCATCGAGTCCCCGAAGCCCCCTCTGTCGGCTCCTCCGTCTCTTTCATCGCTTCACAATCATGGCTTCTGCTGCTCCTCGCCGTAGAAAGCTTATCGGTCAACGTCGCCGTGTTGAGGACGAGGGCGAAGACGAGGGTGGCCCGGAGGGCATCGAACTAGATGAAGATTCTCTCACCGACGGCTCCCTGACCGACGATAATGATCCGGCCGATGATAGTGATACAAGTAACATCGAGGAGGCATCGCCTACGTCCCCGAATGTGAGGAGGAAAGCCAATGGCGCTGCCAAGCATGCTTCCAAATCGGTGCCCGGCTCCGGCTCCGGCCACAACGGCAAGCCTGTGACGGATACGGACATGATGCTTCATGGGCTGTCAATTACGGATCAATCTCCTCCTGTTCAGGAGATGCACTTTGACGAGGTCACTGCCCCATCGCCCACCAAATCCCCTGCTGCTCCTATAGTCGTGAGCTCCGCATCGGCCAGACCACCCGCCGCCCCTGCGAATCGGCGTCGGCAGGAACATGAGGATTACAAGCGTAGGAGGGATGAGGACCCGGCCTTTGTTCCCAACCGTGGTGCCTTCTTCATGCATGACCACAGGCACGCTGGACCTGCAGCAAATGGCTTTCGACCTTTTGGACGAGGTCGAGGTAGAGGCGGTCGTGGTGGTATCGGAGGACCGTTCGCCCCTATCAAGTATGTCATCGCCCGTCACTTCCCTCGCTCTTCCGCATACTAACCAGCATAGCCAACTGCATCACCCGGGAGATCCAACGACCAATTCGCCATGGACACATGATATGCACGATACCATTGTAGAACCGCCGCCGCCAGCAAGGCCTCGACAAATGGTAGAGGAAGAGGGTCCAGCCAACGGGAATGGCTTCATTCCAACATGTGATCCAAACCCGACTCCCATCAACCGGACTCTTTCCACTGAGAAACACATCGGTAACGCACAGGTCCGGGTGTCCCTTCCATCTATGAAAGCTCCGGTCATCATTCCACGCCTTGCTGTCAAGCAGTACACCAAGCTACCCGATCACCGACCGCCTCTGCGCCGGGATAAACCCGTTCGCATATCCCTCCCCAACAATCCTCCTCGATATATTTACCCTGCTGCTGATAGATCTTTTATCTTCATTCCTCGGGCAATGAGGCCCAATCAACAGCGAATGAGAGGAAAACCGCGCTCTGGCTTTGGTTCCATGGGTGGTTTCTCGAGGCGCACAAGCGTATTTGGTGGCAGCTATTACGGCAGCGTTTATTCCCCTAGTGTGGCCATGAGCAGGCGATCTTCCATCGCTGAACGAGACTACATGTTTTCTCCTACAGGCTCTGTCATCTCACGGCCCCCAATCCCCGTTGAGAATGCTCGGCCTGTTGTTCGACTGCCTCCTGCTCCTCGACCTGAAGTGCCTCTTAACACGATGGGTCCCGCTATGGCTGTACCGGCTCCTATGTACGGTCCAGCGGACCCGGTTTTTGCAGCCGAGAGGCCTGCTGTGCCAGAAGCATCAATCAACGATTTGCCTCCTCCTCAGATGTACCCTCTTCCACAGAAACCTGCTTTCCAGGAAAACCGGCCCACGTCTGCACTGCCAATGCACCAACCGCGTCCGCAGAAGAACATATCAGTCGCTGACATCGAGTCACCTACTTTGACACAAGGGCCTCAGGCCTACCAGCAGGCCTTCCATCAGCAGGTGCCGATTCAGATGGCTAACGGCCTCTCCCAAGAATCACATACTCGTCAGCCTTCCTACCCGTCTCAACATTCTACTGGCACACCTCTCTCCCAAATCCCTGAGAGAGCCATACATGCTGCACCTTTCCAGCCTAATACTTACGGCCAGCAACCCTACTATAACCAGCAGCCTTACCAAGCTCAGCCTCAACAAGGGTATTACTACCCACCGAACTACAACAACCCGAGTATGGGACCGTCCAGTGCCACCCCTGCATTTGTCCCTGGACAGTCGGGCCCTCCTGTCAGTTTCACGTCTCAGAATCAGCCAGAGCAGCCCGTCATGCCCAGCAATGGCCCACCCCCAGCATCGGGTTCTAATTTGGTGGCGCAAGAGGTCAACGGGATGGTCTATTACTATGACGCCTCTCAGCTACCGCCGGTAAACAACTATTCTACCTACTCGGCGCCTCAAGGATACCAGCCTAGTGTTATGGGCATGGGCGGCATGGTGACGCCCAGTCCCGACGGTTTCTACTATCCCCAGCAGGCTCCGGGTATGGTCTATTATCAACAGTAGAGCTGTGGTGTGCCCGGGTACCCTTTCTTCACTTATCCGAATGCTTTCTACGCGTACTCGATTTAATAGCTACAACTACGACCTCATACCTACAAAAAACACACAAAAGCAATTGCTTCTTCACAACAAAAGCCCTATGAGGGCAAACGAGGAAATCAGGGACACGACAGGAGGAGTACGAAACACCATTTATTGAAAGTCATCCTTCGATAGGTTAGGCTTTTACACTCTCAGGGCCACCTCGGTTATGCCTTTTAGGAATGTCCTTTTTTTTTCTTTGCGTTTGGATGACTCCCATCCGAGGAGATAAGATGGCTATATTGTTGTCTTTCAATTTTTTACGGACTCGACATCATTACCTGGAATGGATTGGCAGATGGGAGTTGTGCGGGCAGGAGTATCCTGACTGGTATTTTTATTTCTGTTGGGAGATGGAGTTTTCCTTGGTGAGGAACATTGGAGAGAGTGGTTTAACGAGAGAAGATGGAGGTTGGAGGGCACTGAATTGCTATGGGATCGTATCTTCACCTTAGCAATCCATCTATCTGCCTTCCAAGTCGTGTGTTTGTCTACCAGTTGATACGTGGTGTTGTGCTTTCATGGCAATGGTGTTTGGTGTCTGGGGCATATTATATACCTGAATTCCCGTCTACGGCTGGCCTTGATGAATTGAAAGTCTTATCAAAAGCAATCGCGGTCTGTCTAGCTGCAGCAGTGGTAAGCATCTTCTAGGCATCAAGGCTGAGTGTGTGCTTTGCTGGTTCATTGTTTTGGTACGGTCAGATGAGCCACTCGCACGTCACCATAATAGTAGAGCTCGTAAATGATACCTCTCACACTCGCTTAGCAAGGCTCAACGGCTTTGATGCTAGTTCCAGGAATTTATTATGAGACACATTAGCCAACCAGAAGATAGCTATCAAGATCGAAAATCAAGTAATTAGTAAAGAATCCTCAGTATTGGGATTAGTGAACGAAATACATGTATGTTTATGTATATAAAACTCAAGCCCAAACTCTTACTTAGCGGCTTTGTCAGGCACAGGTACGTGATTTGATGTTAAACTAGACTCTTGGACGAATGGAGGACGATTGGTTTTGGTATGGGTTATGGGGTCTAAGGGGATGAAGTGGAAATAAGAAGCAAACTAAGCACGGGGAAGCGATGATGGTGCAATGAAGTCACGCGTCGAGATATACGTATACGTAGCGCATCAAATGTACATCCTTATTTTACAGTTGGTGATATCGAAAAACAGAGATGGCACAGATACTTGCACAGGCGGCGCTCATGTCTCGGGTGAATCTCGCGACATCGAATCAGGCCAAGATGATACAAACCATACTGGACATGGTACAGTATCTCTGACACCATCTAACGTTAGCTTTGCTTCGGGCGTCAGATGGTTGTGGTTTGAAGAGGCGGGGGAGACAAGAGAAGAGGGGGCAATGTGCGTGATACTGTGCATTATGTACTTGAGACTCTGAGGTCCAGGCAACCCAGCTGAAACAGGTACCTTGCCTACAGAGTACGTACATACGGATAGGCGCACTAACAGATGTCAAGTAGTGGCATTTTAACCCCTGCGACAACCCCGGTCTTTCACCCGAGCTTGTGATGCACAAAGTCCTAGGCAAGGCACAAGCTCCAAGTCCAAGTCCAAGTGTATCAATGCCAGGGGTGGTCTTTTGGGCCAGATAATATTTTGTGCTATTATGTTTTTTATGAAATGATGAATTGGGTTTGTTTCTAAGCAGGTTTCTATTTGAAAAAGGAAAAAGTACACACAGTTAGATTGAAGCAAAGCGCCGAGACATGTGCATTAGCAATAAGGTAAGCTCACCACCTCAAGGTTACGAGGACCATGTTGACAAGATATTGGGCGACAGTGAACATACGCGGCTCTGCGTCTTAGGCTTGCACGACAGAGCTTGACTTACAAAACAAGACAGGCTGACCAATTTTGTTAAGTCACTCGTTCCCTGGCCTCTCTGACTTGCAGCGTGTTTTAGTCTTGTTCAGCTGTCCGTCCCATGGTTGCGGTTCGATTCGATACCTAGGTAGGTAGGACTGGTTGTTAGTGTGGGTGCGGGTCCCAGGATGCGAGGTACTATGTATGTATACGATATCTTGGTTGTTGTTGTTGTTGTTGTTGATGATGACGAAAACAAAGTTGTTTATGCATATGATACATACTATAGAAGCAAGCCGTATCCATCTCGGAGAAATTCATAGTCGTCGCGAAGTACAACAATATAGCATAAGCCGGGAGAATACCGACAAGACGTCAAAATATCACTATTATCCGTACAATAGCTCTATCCGGCCATACCTGGCTTGAAAGCGGAGAGGATACTCTCAGTCTCAGGACCATCGTGACCGTGGCCCCCGACACCGTGACCTGCAAAAGCATCCAATCGAGTTGATGGATGGCGGCATCGGTGAGGTGAAGGCAGTGTTGCGTATGCCCCCAGTCCCGTCTCCCTAGGCGTTTGCCCATCATGTGGTACCTAACCGCAGATAAAGAGCAGGGCATCGATGAGGCTCCCGCCCTATCGTAGCCCAGGTAGTAAAGTTTGGCCCCTCTTTCAGGTGCTGCACTTCTGGTGCAAGACGCCACTCCACAAAGAGACCCTAGTTTATGGTGGAGGGCACTCTCCACCATTTTCAATCTGGGGGAGTTTCCATTAGAGCATCGGTGGATGGGCTAGTGCGACATTCATAGAAATATTCGTGACAGCTGAGCATCAGGTCTATAAACCGTTACCATACCTTATACATACATATATCCACACAGGAGAGTACTGCGTATAAAACGGGTCTGATCAAGATATTTGGAGTGAACTAGCTTGGTACCTTAGACTCTTGGTAAAACCATAGAAAATGATAAAGTTAATCGATAACCTCGGAGGCTCATTAGTCGCGTATTTGTTCCTTTTTCCGCCCATTGGAGCACATTAACCAGCACCAACTCCACCCCATGTCGATGGATCACGAGTCACGGAAGACAGAGAGTTGACGGTTAACTGCCTTACTCGTTTTGCTTGCTTTGCCTTTGGAGTCACCGTCTGTAAAATGCACCAATTGCCCAGGGTCTTGTGGTAACACAACAAGAGACGAGACAGGACCACTACAGTGAATCATAATGGAGGTTTAGTAATCGACGACTGGAACAAACTGGAGAGGTCCAGAAACTTAATGCTGGTGCTACTATGTACGGTGCTCTGTACATACAGTACAACACAAGCTTCGGCTGACCCCGTCGTCAGCAGTATTGCCTGCATCTTTGCCTTTGGCCCAAGGTTGCGTTTATCGCCATCCGTCCATAGGCGGGGCGTTACTGTTAGTACGGCAAGCTCACCTCATCAATGATAGGTGACTCTAGTCTCGCACTAACACCGAAAAAGTACCCCGATCGACCGACCCAGCCCAAGCCGGACCATTCCCCGTCAGCTGGTGCGGTGCAGAGCAGGGAGGTTTCGCCAAGTTACAGGCTATCTATTGCCGCTACAGCCACACTACTTGATTGAGAGAAGTGATTGTGAATGGACGGTGTAGGTAGGTAGTTACTTTGTTTTGTATTTTGTAGGTACCTTGACTCCCTGGAAGTGCCACGGAGACAGCGGGAAGCACAGTATCTAATGTACCGGCCATCAGTAACTCGCAGCACGTCCCCTTCTGGCAGGCAATCCAGTGGAGTGGCACCTGCAGGCAGCTCATGCCTGCGTAGAAGCTTCCTTCCATCATTGCTTTACTTCTTCCTCGCCCGCCGCCTCATCCTTTTCCTCTCTCTTTCATCAACCTTACCCCTTCTTTTCCTTCAAAAAAAACCTTACTTCCCTAAATACTTCAACGCCTCCATCTCTTTTTCACTACACCAAACCTCCGCAGCGTCGTTATCAGCGATTTTACGACGGGTGACGACCGTCTTGTCACCGCCGATTGCTTATCTCGACCGCAGATAAACAGCATTTAGCATCCGTCCTCGTCACCGCCCCAAGCTACTGAAGCATGTAAGGCTCCACCATCATCCATAGTCGTCATTCTTCCCTTATTATCCTCATTCATCGCAGACCGAGGTACGACGGTGCTCATTACTGACTTCTCTCGCTTTCAGCAGTCTCATAGGAGACCATCAAAATGGCTTCCCCATCGCACAACCCTGGTCTCGACCATGTGATCACGGTCAAGGTCATGTTCGAGGGCATCACTCGCCGTACCAAGATGCCCCTTAGGGATATGATCCCAAGAACCCTTGAGACAAACGTATGTTGAACAAACCTAGTCCTAGCACGCTTGAGTGAACTTCCAGCCTCCAACTCTCTTCGCCGCTCTTCTACTTCGGGGGCGGGGGAGTATTCGTTGATTGTTTGATACAGAACTAACATCATGTCAGCTTCGAACTTTCCTGCACATTCCAGCAGATGCCGAAGTTGCCTTCGAGCGATACTCTGATTCTGCATCCTCTTACCTCCTCCTTGAGCCTGAAAACATTCCCATCTACAAGCAACTTTATCGCGCCGCCAAGGCAAAGTCCAAACTCAAGATTCGTGTCACTGTCAAGGAACAGCCCAAGCCCACAGTGCCCAAGCCTGTCACCGTGGAAGATGAACCCGAATCTTCCGCCTCAGCCTCTGCTCCCATGAGCTTGGATGAAACTCCCAAGAATACCCACGAGTCTCCGGACGAGACCAGCCCGGCCCTCACCCCTGCCGTCGAGGCCCCTGCGCCAACTCCAACATCAAATGTCACACCGCCCGAGACGACTCTGCCAGTCCGGATCAACCCTCTATCTCGGACCTACAATGCAGCTCTCCTGAGCGATGCCGCGAAATATATCGGAGAACGTCAGGATGCTCGCCGCGACTTTGAAACCCGACTCGCCAATCTCATGGAGCGGCAGTCACAGCCAAACCACACACCCCGAGCTTGTGGTTATCACTTCGCAAAGGCTCAGCAATACCCCTTTTCACCCTCCAAGCCTTGTGCGATTCCCGCTGACAAGTGGCCTGCCCTCTGCCCTCCTACTGGCACTGGCTTTGCCGTCTGCTGCAACAGTTGCGAGGTTACTATTCCTAATGTTCATTATCACTGCTCCACCTGTGATGACGGAGACTTTGACCTCTGTCAGTCCTGTGTGGATCAAGGCATCACCTGTCATGGTCGGGATCACTGGCTGATCAAGCGCTCAACTGTCGATGGACAATTGGTCCAGAGCACGACGGAGACTATTGCGCCAAAGCCCAAACCTAAGCCTGAGGTCAAGGTTGAAACCACTATTGAGACCAAGGTCGAGCCTAAGATTGTGACCAAGATTGAGCGCAAGACTGCCCCTACGGTTGAGCTGCCAATTCCCCATGCTTATATTGAGCCCCGAGCTGCTCCTTGGGCACCCATTGGCATCATGCGGACATGCAACTGCTGTGTTCAAGGTATGTTTCTTGATGTCTCGTCTCTCTTCAACAACCGATGCTGACATGTGACCAGAACATCCCGAGGCCGAGTTCCTTCACTGCAACGTGTGCGAAGACTATGATCTTTGCCAGCCATGCTTCGCTAAGGACGCCCATGGCCATCACCCCAAGCATAGTTTTGCTCCCGCTGTTAAGGGTACCAAGATGCCTAGTCACATTACGGCAAAGATGAATCCTGGCCGCAATCAGATGCACCACGCCATCTGTGATGGCTGTGACAAGTACATCACAGGCGTTCGCCACAAGTGTCTCGACTGCCCCGACTGGGACTACTGTGCCTCCTGCATAAAGTCAGTCAGGATCACTCACCCTGGTCACCGGTTCGTTCCCATCTATGAACAACTGACGGACATTCGTGTCCGCTCACCAGTAGCTGCTGTTCATGTTGGCATTTGCTGCGATGGGCCTCTGTGCTCTGGCAATGACGTTTACCCCAACTACATCCGCGGCACTCGATACAAGTGTGCCATTTGCAACGACCTCGACTTTTGCGCCAACTGCGAGGCCAGCCCCAGCAACAATCACAATAAGACTCATCCCCTAATCAAGTTCAAGACTCCCGTTCGCCACATAAGTGTCAAGACTACTGGTGAGCACAAGGATGGCCAGCAAATGCCCGAGATGGGTGACCGCAGCACCATCTCTACGGCTACTGAGACTGCTCCCGCGGTTCGCAGCAACTCTATCAATGCTGTTCGTACAATCGTTGATGTTAAGCCATCTGAGCCCGCTCCCGCTGAAGTTATTGTCAAAGCACCCGAGCCACAATTGAAGCAGGAAACTCCCACATCGGAACCTGCCCCCAAGGAGGAGCTGAAGGGTGTTTTCGTTCGGGAGACCATTCAAGACGGCACTATTCTGCCCCCCAACCACGTCTTTGAGCAAACATGGACTCTCTGCAACCAAGGCAAGGAGAACTGGCCTGCTGGCTGCTCCGTCAGATTTGTTAGTGGTGATTACATGGGTCACGTTGACTCTAACCACCCTGCCGGCATTTCCGAACTCGTCTCGGCTTCGGAATCCACTGTGTGCTATGCCCCTCTCGCTCCTGGTCAGGAATTTCCTTTCACCGTCCTGCTTCGAACCCCCGCTCGCCCTGGTAAGGTCATCTCTTACTGGCGACTGACCACCCCTGATGGCGAGAAGTTTGGCCACCGGCTGTGGTGTGATGTCAACGTTCGGATGGTCAAGGAGCAATCCAAGCCTGAGCCTGACGTTCAGGAGGAACCTATGCCTGCTGAGCAGCCCAAACGAGAGGATGAGAGCCTGGCCTCAAGCGAGATGATTTTTCCCAAGTTGGAGAAGGAGTCTCCCGTGGCGAGCATTCACGAGGCTGTTGAGCCAACTCCTGCTGTTGAAGAGCCTATTGAGTCGAAGGAGACCGACAATATCGATGATGAATGGGATTACTCTGAAGACGGCTTCATGACGGATGAAGAGTACGATATTCTGGATGCTTCAGACGAAGAGTATCTGGAGGAGCAAAAGGAGAAGCTCGCTACCAAGTAAGCGTAACTGTGATTTATTGGGATGGAATATGGGGTTATGGATCTGTTTTCTTTTGTTGAACATGCTGTATTTCGCCTCACCCTCTTTACTCATTCTGTATTATTTCTTCTGTCTTTTCGTCATGGTTGACGAACTTTGCGACAATGTCAAAGAATCTGGCTGGGAAAGGGACTGTAGCCAGCTATCTACGAGCTTTGAAAATCGTAACATGTTCCGTTAGGGAAGCCACGCTCTTTAGGAAATAGCTGACAGGGATGAAACAATGGAACTTGATGTTTTTTAATAAATGTTTCCGAAGGTATTTAGTCCTGTAGGCAGGCTATGATGAACTGAAAGTTCACGTAAGTAAATTGTATATAAATCGCCTAACGTTGGGCGCTGTCATACCTGAGTGAGAGCAGTCCAGAGAGCAATTCTGAAAATGAAAAGGTCGGGATGGAGAGTAAGTGTAGAGTCAGTACGGATACAAGCCAGTGGTGAGGCTCTAGGAACGTCAGAATGGTCAATAAAAACGCCCATTCAATATCATGCTTTCATCCAAGACATTCAATGGTCTTGGTAAAAGACAATACCTTAAGCCGGTCACGGGACATGTTGTCAACCACTGAAAGTCAAGGTGCGGGTGCAGCTCTACAGAGGTGGTCGCAACCAAACCGGTACCTACCTAGGTAGGTGAATGACCTACAGCCTACGTACCTGCAAGGTTTTTTCTTTTGAGGTTTTGGTGCCTGAGGACTTATATGTTTGGTGACAGAAAGCAAGGCATGAGGTCCCCACATTTATTTATTTTTTGAACGGGACGGGCCCAGGTCTCTCATTAACTAAGAGTCGGGTCCCAACATCCACTCGTCCTCTCGTGCTACTCCTTCATATTTTCGTGTCTGTTCCCAGGGCGACCCTGGGCCTTAAATGCGACTGCGCTGCCATCAACGCCGCATCGCTTATCGACAAGGACAGCTTGTAACTTGTGTAGCTGCTTCTTGATCATTTCTCATCAACTTCTTTCGTCTGCTTCTTTTTTCATTCGCCCCTTCACCTTGGTCAGGTCACTCACGTACGCACGCACGCTGTCCAGTCCAAAAAAAACGCGATCCTTCGGCCTTGGTTTCCCGATTGTGTTTCCATCGCCATCTCGCCTTCATCCTTCCAACACAACTTTCTCTTCGTCACTATCCGTCTGTCTCGCGCGAGATGGTTACCTTTTCTATTCCTGGCGATAACGAGCTCACCGAGGCTGGTAAGAGTACCACGCCTCGGCCGCGTCCTGCCCTACCGTTTGCGAAGCGTGCCTACGTCTCGACGCCATTGAAAAGCAGCCGTCTCGGTGTTCCCCAGAGTGCGCCATCACGGAGGTTTGTGCCGACTCGCGACGACGCAACATCGAGCAGCTTCAACAAGTCATCTATTTCTACCGCTCGCAACATCTTCCGGGCCTCTACTACCATACCCGACAGTCCTTCCGTCACCCCCTTCTCTCCGAGCATACCCCAAAACACTCCCAAGAAGGTATTTGCTCCTGGCGCCACCCCCGAGCCAAACCGTGTCTTTCGAGAGTCGACTGCACAGGCTGTGCCACGGGGCATGGCAGCAAAGACTACCTCCAAGGAACTATTCCATATGCGCATCGAGGACCCTGATCCTGAGCTGTCGGGAGAAGTTCTTACCAACAAGATCCCCAAAGATTGGAACACCAAGGGTTCTATCTACGCCGACCAATTCCTCTCGCACCTCTGCCCTCCAGAGTTCGACGACGAGCAGCGACGCCAGTTTTTCTGCATCCTCGATCTTCGACGACTCAAATATGCTGCCAACGAGATCTTCTCCAAAAAGGATTGGAAGCTCAACGTCATCAACTTTGCAAAGGAGTTTGAAAAGAGCAGGAGTATCATTCTGCTAAGATATGGGCTCTACGAGTTTCAGAATGTTAAGCCTTCTAAGGACGTTCTCAAGAGGTGGCGTCGGGAACATGGCCTTCCTGAGCCAGAGGAAGAGAATGCTGAGCCTACTCCCACCAAGGTCGCGGCCACCAAAAAGCGCAAGGCCGATGATGACATCACCATGGATGCTACTATGAATGGTCCTTCTACCAACAACAAGCGACGTGCCCCCGATCGTGAAGAGAACGACCAGGAGCAAGAATCGGCGACACCTGCTCCCGTCCCTACTCCTGCGACTACTCTTGGCAAAAATAAGCGGAGAGCTTCGGTCAGCGATGAGGCTGACAGCCAACCCTCCAAAATGCAGAAAGGCACGGCGTCTGCTGCTAAATCTCTTTTTGAGAAGATTGCCAACAAGTCATCTACCACTCCTGTTGGCTCGCCCTTGAAGCCATCTGCCAAGCCTGCCGATGACACTGCTACTGCAAAACCAAACCCTTTTGCCTTCCACAAGACCAATGGCAGTGGCAGCGGTCTCGCTCGCAGCGTTTTCCAAAACCTCAAGCCAGGCAATGCCGCTGCCGCTTCGGGTGGCAACATCTTTGGCTACCTTTCTGATGCAAGCTCGGCCAAGAACAGCGGGGTTGACGCAGACGCTGAGAGTGAGGCAGATTCGGATGTTGAGGACGACAGCCAGGCGACGGGACAGAGCGACGAGCCAAGTGCGGCAGCTAGCGGCGCTGATACGGCTTCTCAAGCTGGTAATGGCTTATTTGGACAAAAGCTTGCTCCTGCCAGTGGTCTGGCTGCCGGGTCTAGTGCACCCGGTACCAGAGAGAGCACTCCTGGTCGAAGCCTGTTTGATAGGGTCACTAAGGACACGGATGGACAGCCTGTACGTGTCGATGAGAAGAACGAGGCAGAGGCTCTCGAAAAGTCTGCGGCAAAACCTGCCGATCAGACCTGGAATCCCAGCACCACACCCATCAAGTTCGCTCCGTCAGCCTCTGCTTCTACAGGCCAGGCTGGTTCTATTTTTGGAAAGGCTTCATCGGCACCAACAAGCTCTCTGTTCGCCAACAAGCCTACCACCTCCTCCAACCTGTTCGGCACTCCTAAGCCTGCTGAGAAAGAATTAACCCCCGCTTCAGAACAGGCTGACCACACAGGAGGCGAATCTGATAAGGAGAACGACCAGGCTCCCAAGAAGTCTTTGTTCGACGCCAAAACCCCCTCCCTCTTCCCATCCAAGCCAGCGGCTGAGGCATCCAAGGCCTCAGAGCCAACAAAGCCTACTACGAGCCTGTTTAGAGCCAAGTCTGACGACAAGGCCAGCACCCCTTCGACGAGCACCAATCTCTTCGGTGCTGTGAGCAAGCCTGCAGAGTCTAGCGGGCCTGTAATGCAGTCCTCAACGCTGTTTGGAGCCAAGCCCGCCGGTGACAAACCTGCCATTGAGGTACCCAAGACTTCGCTCTTTGGTACTAACAGCACCTCGTCGACCAATGGGTCAGCTACTACCACCTCTCTGTTTGGCGCGAAGCCCATAAGCACCGCCACCAGTATCTTTAGCAGTGCTTCTACGCCTGCTGCTACGTCCCTGTTTAGTGCTTCCAGCTCTGGCAATGCTACTGCGCCTAAGGCTGATGCTGGTCCTGCTTCAGACAAGCCTACGGCTGCTCCCATCTTCAGTTTTGGGGCGCCTTCGAATGGAGCCGATAAGGTCAACGGTACTGCCAAGCCTCTCTTTGGTGCGCCCAAATCGCCCCCGTCGTCTGGTACAACCGGGTTTGATGGTAGCCCCATGAAACAGGATGGACCTTCGCCGGCCAAGAAGGCGTTCAATGGCGGAAACACCGGAGCCTCGGCTGCACCCATCTTCAGCTTCGGTGCCCCTTCAAGCACTCCTGCCTCTACCTCGTTCGAGAGCAATGCTTCGAACACTTCGGCTCCCATGTTTGGCGGTGCTGCGTCTACCCCTGCTAACGACGCAGGTTCGTCCAACTCTGGATCCGGAAGTTTTGGTTTCCAATTTGGAAACTCAGGAGCAGCATTCAACAACCCCTTCTCTTCTGGTAACAATGGAAGCAACGCAGGCTCTACTCCTGCCCCTTCATCAGCGCCTGGAGGCATGTTTAGCTTTGGGGCATCTTCGGCACCTTCTAGCGGCTCCAGTCCTTTCCAATTTGGAGGCCCAAGTACCACAACATCGGCGCCATCCTTTGGAGCAAACAACGGTGCTCCCGCTTTTGGAGGCGCGTCTGGATCCACTGGAGCACCAGGATTCAGCTTCACAGGAGCCTCGCCAGCCCAAAATTCCACCCCGACGTTCGGGTCCAACCAGTCTGCTCCGGCCTTTGGCAACGGCAACCTCCAACCGCCAGCTGGTGGTTCTACCACCGGGACCAGTAAGTCTCCTTTTCCACACCGGAAAATCGCCCCACTAAAGCGACGGGTGTAGACACACCGTTCAGTCTTGGGGGAGGCTCTAGCCTGGCCACGACACCAGCTGGCGGGACCCCGGAACCATCCACCCAAGCCGAAGGAGCCGCCGGAGGCGATGAAGAAGGCGAGAAGCACGAACAGGTCAATCTGGCCGAGGGGATGGAGGAGGATGAGGATGTGCTGCACGACGTACGAGCAAAGGCATTGAAGTTTATGCCGGCTAGTGAGAAGTCGGACGAGAAGAAATCCAAATCACAGAGTCCATGGTCGACGCAGGGTGTGGGAGCTCTTCGGTTGTTGAAGCACAAAGAGACGAATACTGTTCGACTGCTGTTGCGAGCTGAACCTCGTGGACACATTGCTATGAACCGAGCTGTTCTGGCCGATATGTCGTACACGGCGGACAAGAAGTATGTTAAGATGACTACGTCTAACGAGAAGGGAGATGGACTTGAGACTTGGATGATCCAGGTCAAGACTGCGGATATGGCCAAGGAGTTGGCTGAAGCACTGGAAAAGCACAAGGTGCACAATAAGAAGTAATGCGGAGGCAATTAGGGGACGGTATATTAGAAGCGCACGTTAGTGTGCTTACATAGAAGGTAAGGTTCAAGGAGCAGCATTGCGGGCGTTGTTAAGCATTCGTGGTTTTTACTCTTTTCTTGTTGAAGGTCACGCTTGGGACATGTCTAGGGGAGGAGCTCAAGCAATCAAAGATTGACGACCTGACCATTATAAGAAATAAAAAAAGTTGCTTCTGACAAGACTTTTCCGGGCGAGCTTCAACAGAGGCTGCTATTTAAACTACCTAGTGATAATGCCTTTGAATAGTCGCAAGTTGTATGCAATGTAGTGGATTAGGGTTTGAGTTGTCAAGGCCATGACTTGGGCATGAGCCTTTTATTGTTGAGATTCCTGCAGCTTTCGATTTCTACACCTAAGATAAAGTAATGTATTGTGGAGGTAAATGTCATGCCAATACCAGCCAACTAGGAGGTACCTTTCGAAGCAACCTTGAGGTGCTCAATTCCACATATTTCTAAATCGGCACTTGAAGTGAGGTAGCAAGCACATGGTTTACTTGGCGATATACCACTTGGGCAACTAATAAAAAACGATAAGAAACATGGTATCAGAAATTCTTTTGATGGGATTTAGCGCAATATTCCAGGTTTTATTTTCTTCTATATTCATTCAGGTAACTCTTAATAGCTAGATCTTGGATGAATGGTGGGGGAGCCAATTGATGCGGGGAACAGTAAGAAAGAAGCTCAGGGCAGGTGCAGCACGCGTCGCGTCGGCGTCTCCAAGAGGATAGAACGCATGAATCCAACCAAAAAAAAGTTGGCTCAAAACAACAACTTTTCAGCCTTGACTGACCCTCAACAAGATGCCCAGGTAAATTCAACTTCAGCACTACCATATCCGCTTAAATTCCAAAAGCTCACGGGAACTTGTCAGGGAAATCATCACGATCCAGGCCGGGCAATGCGGCAACAGCAGTCAGTTCTCTCCCCTGCTACCTTTATTCAAGATGATGCAAGCACACCGCACATCAATGATGCCCGCGGTTTACTTCTCATAGACATAAAAAGAGGGCATAATCATCGCTAACTACTCCGTGCACATACAGTTGGAAGCCAGTTCTGGCAGCAGCTCTGCCAGGAACACGGTATCAGCCAAGACGGAAACCTCGAGGACTTTGCGACCGAGGGTGGCGACCGCAAGGATGTTTTTTACTACCAAAGTGATGATACGCGATACATTCCCCGAGCAATTCTGATCGATCTGGAACCAAGGGTGCGTCTCCCCGAGACTTTGCTAGCGTGGTGGCCGAGTGCAACGACGTACTGAGCAGCTTTTGCAGGTCATCAACGGTATCCAGACGGGGCCTTACAAAAACATTTACAACCCTGAGAACTTTTACGTCGGCAAGGACGGAATGGGTGCTGCCAACAACTGGGGTGATGGTTACCAGAGTGGCGAGGCGGTGTATGAGGACATCATGGAGATGATCGACAGAGAGGCTGATGGCAGTGACTCCCTCGAGGTGAGGACCGACCCTCTAGCGAATATTGAGGGTTTCAGGCTGATCATATGTCTAGGGCTTCATGATGTTACACTCCATTGCCGGAGGAACGGGATCAGGTCTCGGTTCGTTCCTCCTTGAGAGACTCAACGACCGCTTCCCCAAAAAGATTATCCAGACATACTCAGTCTTCCCGGACACGACTAACGCAGGCGATGTCGTGGTCCACCCTTACAACAGTATCCTCTCTATGCGGCGACTTGTTCAAAACGCTGATTCAGTCGTCGTTCTCGACAATGGTGCTCTGTCGCACATTGCTGCTGATAGGCTGCATGTTCAGGAGCCATCCTTCCAGCAAACAAACCAATTGGTAAGTAGATACAGTCTAATTCGGTCAAACAAATCTCTGGCTTTGCGTGAGATAGAGTTAGAGATGTTGATTATTATCAGGTCGCTACCGTCATGTCGGCCAGCACAACAACTCTACGATACCCCGGTTACATGCATAACGACCTTGTCAGCATTCTAGCCTCTCTTATCCCAACACCGAGATGTCATTTCCTCATGACGGCCTACACGCCATTCACTGGTGATCAGGTTGAGCAGGCCAAGACGGTCCGCAAGACAACGGTACTAGACGTCATGCGACGGCTGCTCCAGCCCAAGAACCGCATGGTGTCGACAGTGCCTGGCAAGAAGAGCTGCTATATCTCGATTCTCAATGTCATTCAGGGTGAGGTTGACCCAACCGATGTTCACAAGAGCCTACTGCGTATTCGAGAGCGGCGTCTCGCTACTTTTATCCCCTGGGGGCCTGCCAGTATCCAGGTTGCGTTGACAAAGAGGAGTCCGTATATCCCCATGAGTCATCGTGTAAGCGGTCTAATGCTTGCCAACCATACGAGCATCGCGACGGTATGCAACAGCCCTCTCCCTTGTTGAGCTCGTGAGCATGTACTGACTGATTTTCGCGTAGCTTTTCAAGAGGATTCTAAGACAGTACGATGGTATGCGTAAGCGCAATGCCTTTATGGAGGGCTACAAGAAGACAGCACCGTTCTCGGAGAACCTCAATGAGTTTGACGAGGCAAGACAAGTTGTGTCAGACCTGATTGGCGAATACGAAGCTGCTGAAGACGCAGATTACCTTAACCCAGATGCAGGAGAGAAGCCCACGTCGGCAGAGACAGATCGACGAGTAGCGTAAGGGGAAGGCCAGGTTCTTGAGATTAGTCTTGGGGCCATGCTGAGATTATGAGGGTGGGGTGTTCTAAACGTCACGGCGGGTTGGATGTCGATATCGTCGGACAAGTTTAACTATGTACTTTGCAAGCACTGGACGGAGATGGGGCGTTTTGGGCGCCAGGATCTGACCTGGCTTGGTCTGTTTTGGTACGGCTTGGTTTTTCTGTGCGTATAAATGGAGCACAGGCAATACCGTGCATAACTCGGCTGTTTTTAGATTGTGAAACCAAAACTTTGCTTTCTTGGTCAAGTTCATGTCGCGTGTCTGGCTGAACCAAGGCACCTACTTGGTTGGTACCTGACTTACTGACGGCATAGCCTTGGTCATGGCCCTTGTAGTCTCGTGTGTCTGCGGGTCGATCCGCGATCCGCGATTTGATTTAGCGCAGCTTGAGTAATGTTGCAGTAGATAAACTGTGTAAAATTGTAGAATCTGTCAGAAACGTGGCCCAAGATGATGTTTGTTGTGGAGAATTGAGGTTGGGGCTTTACGTAGGGTTGAGGTTTTGATGACGTCAATTATTGACGTCAGTGATTCATTGAGCATCGTGATGTCAGTTTTTCTTTGTGTTTGCTTGGAGGGGAAACGGTGTTATTATGGAGAAGCGTTTGCTGCAAGAGAATTGAATATTAAAAGGCCTTTTGCAGAGCGTAAGGACTCATCAACACCATCAACACCATCAACACCATCAACACCATCAACCACATCAACACAACTACTACTTCACCACTACCAGTAAGTCTACGCATCATCCACAATTTTAAAATCAGACTCTAACAGTATCCAGAACAAACGGCCAAAATGACTCAGTCCAAGGACCAGAAGATCGCCGACACCCAGGCCAACCTCCCTCTCCCCGACCAGCCCCCCAAGGCCTCCGACTGGCAGTCCGCTAATGCCCGTACCGTCAACGTCGGCGCCGGTAAGCAGGAGGGTAGCATTGGCACCGATTCCGCCGCTCAATCTGGTCTCCGTGAGCCCGCTACCAAGGGCGAGGAGGTCGACCTGAGCAATGTTGGTCGTGAGGGCGTTGAGAAGCGCCAGCAATAAGTGCATTTCTCATGATAATGAAAGGAAATGAGAGGACAGGAAATGAGAGACAGAGGAGGTCAATGATACCTATATATGATCAATGAAATGAATTGCGGGCATTGAATGCCACGCTACTTCGATACACAATCATCGAGCTCTCAATATGATATCACGTCTATGTTGTGTCTGAATCCATGTGTATGCGCCTCTGGCTACAGCGTAAGTCTATCAGAACTATATTCCATTATCTTAAGCAACAGTTATTTCGTAATGGTTAACCACAGAGGTAAAGTGATGTACATTGGCCATGCAGTTCCAGAAGGCGTACGGCGAATACGCGTTGTTTTCTATGTATCTTGTTAGATCGATATTGATCCTACCTATTGAGACAGAACTTTTAATCCCTATCTTTACACACCCTTACTTATTCCACCAGCCGCAGTAAATTTTTAATCACAACTTTTCGCAAACCGCCATGGTTCGGTGTGACTAAGATATACACACTATTAACGCAGTGTCTTCATACTCATATAAAGAGCTAAAGAACGATAGATATCACAGGAAAGAGTTAGTTAGATATGTGCGAATTCAACCCTACAACTTTAAATAGTAAAGATATTATACCCAAGTATAAGTAGAACTAGAAAACAGATCTAAATCATAATCAAGATTAAGATTAGCGTCAACATGAACATTAATATTAAAACTAGAAACAGGTGCCGGCCTGAGTGGCAATATATAGCTATAGATAGACCACATCCACCTTCTATCATGAAATGACTCTAAAGCATGAACCTAATCCTCATACCATAAGTTATAAACATGACCAACACCACCATTTCGTCTCCCTCTTAGGTACTCGTTATACCTAGCTCTGGAGGTACCACGATGTCGTCTCGGTGGTGGGTATCCTATACCAGTTATAGCATTGTGCCAGACTGCATCGTCTGGTGTACGACAGGCGCCAAACCGATGGTATGTGCTCGGATCGAAAGTCCATTCGCCCGAGAGACTAGCCCCCGTTGTTTCTATGGTATAGTCGGTATAACAAGCAGGGCACGAGTGGGAGGTCTTCATATTATACTCGTCGCTTAGTTCTTGGATCTCTCGAAGCCATCGAGCTCCTTCATAATAATAAGGGCTCGGCACGGGGAGTTCTTCTGTTACTCTCAGATGACGACAGATAGGTACATCGATACTGTCTAGAAGACTGCGAAAATACTTGACTTTCACCGGAGGGCCTTTGATGTGGTGAGTGCGGCGTAGATATAGCTCGTCGTTGATGATCTTGGCTTCTGAGCTGTGTCTGAACCGCCATGCAAGAGTTGCCAACACATGGTTGGGAATTTGAACATATTTCCCAGATTTCGAACGTACAGGCTTGCCATCTAAGCTGTTGTAGTAACCAGTTCGCACGATTTTGCCTTGGACTAGTTTGGCTTTCTTATTCCGTGTCAGAATCGGTCGGCCTTTTTGATGACGTCCAAGAGGAAAGTGGTGACCAATTTCTTGATTGAAGTTGATGAACCTTTCGAATTGATAGCCAAACGCCAGATTTTGGAGTGGCAGGCCGTACTCGTCGCCATAGAAGCGGCGGTTCATTATGAGATGGAGCTCGGAGAAAGCGAGTTTCGGCCACACGATGCCAGGCATCCAAGATGAGCGATTCACCGAGCACGTCGCTGTGTCGCCAGTGTGACGGGGCAGTAAGAAAGAAGAACCCACTGGTACATCACAAGGAGTGCTAGGCGTCCGCCACTTCACAGGGAGAAGCTCGGTGCAGCTCAGATCCCCCTGGCTGGCTTGCCCAACTTTCATGTCAAGTGGGTGGAGGCAAGGGCGTTGGTCATGCTCGAAGCAAAGATAAAGTCCAGGATTGTCCTTTTCTATGTGCAAGAGAAACTTCTTGAAGTCTTCGGGGAGCGAGAGCTGGCCGACCAGTGGGATACAGCGTGGTGCACAAAGCCTTGTTGGTTAGGGCCAAGGAAAGGTGTGATACTGGCTCCAGCAGCTTGGAGATCATGAAAAAAAGCTCCCATGGTAAAGAGATCAGTCAGCAAGGCTGGATTTGGTCGCGAGGTAGCATTGATATTGCAGGAGACAAAGGCCTCGAGATTTAGGTGACACAAAAAACAGAACGAAACCAAAAGAGGAAAGGAAGAAAACAGATAAGCAACTTATTATTGACTATATATAGCAGAGTTAACATCTCTTTATAAAAATGATAAAGTAACTTTTGATAATTCTTTGCAAGGTAGGGTCCTCGGACAAGGGGTCATTCGCTACCGTTGGAAGGGATTGGGAAAGGGGGGAGGATTTGAAGATCAGGGTGGATAAATACTAGATTACCCTAAACTCGCGACCGAAAGCTTGTCCAGAGCATTGCCTTGAATAAAAAGAGATAAGACGAGACGAGACGCAAGGCAGATTTAGCAATACGATATCAAGATCTGGCATGGTATGATCTGCTTCGTCTGTACCAACAACATATTACTCAGCCGAAGAGGTCTCAGGTCACGCAGAACCAACTGACCCAAACTTGCCTACGGAGGAAGGGCCAGAAAGT
>JAJJWN010000261.1:0-29164 GCA_021655885.1 Fusarium abutilonis
TCCACCACCTCCCCAGCCCCTTCTCCTCCATCATCCTCGCAAACTCCTTCACTGACTCCGTCTCGTCAAACCCTGATTTCACACCATCCCTTTCCCTCCTCCCCGTCCCCTCAGCGGCAGCCGGTTTAGCCACACATCGAAAATCCTTATACCGGAGTGCCTGCACCGTCGCCACCCACTCTTCCAACCCCTTTTCATCCCGCGCTTCGGCAAACATTATACCCGGCGATCCGCCACTGCGCACTAGTAGCCAGTCCACGTTGAGCTGTTGCGCGGCACGACGAACGCGCTGGAGCTTTTTGCGGGATGTAATATGGTGGGTGCGTATCAGGCAGTTGAAGAGTGAGGGGGTGCGTGACATTGTTTGTGTTGCTGTAGGTGAAAAGTTGGCGCTATTGAATTCAAGCTCGTCATTTCGGTCGGACTTTTATGAACCCGACTTTCAACTTCACCTCGTCATTACAATCATCACAGCAAAATCAATTTAGTAGACAGTCAGTGAATGCAATTCAAGTCATAACTTTCATCCTAGTATTAGATCTAGGGGATATACAGTAAAGCCGTATCGTTCAACCCAAACGCCCTGGTATGTAACCCCCGCAGCTCTGCGAAACATACAGAGAAGCAATAACATCAACATCAACGTAAACATACACGTGATCCAACTGCGTCTAGTCCCATCCCCAGGACCCGTAATCATAATGGGTATAATATGAAGCCTTATACAAACTTTCTCGTTCCCTGCACAAGCAGTGTCTCACGCTTAGACACCTCGGAACATGCGCACCACCAAGAACCACATCGCACCAATAAACTTGAATGCGCTCAGTCCTGCCACACTCCACAGTACGATAGACATGTAGATGTTGGAGCGGCTCAGTTGCTCAGCTTCGGGATCATCGTTCTTGCTCGGGCTGATGCGGTCCAGACCAGCAGAACTCAACACCAGCGCCGCAAGACCAAAGTTGGTAACCATCCAGATGAGAACGACACCGGTACGAACACCTCTGTAGTAGTCCATCTGTTTCTCTTGAAGCTGGCTCGGAGTAGGGGCAGTCTTGACCACGACCTCCTTCTGGGAAAAGACTGCAAGTTCTCGCTGGTACTGTGCGTTCAAATCGCCCTCATCGGGAAGATCCGTCTTTCCTGTACCGTCCTTGGTGTTAACCGAAGGAAGTTTCTCCACCTTGTCGTCACCCTTGGTACCCCATGAAACGTCGTGGGTGTTGCAGAAGGCGTACACGTTCAGGACGTTGGTGAAAGTAGGTGTGAGGAGCATGTACTGCGCAAACGATGTAACCATGTGCCAGGGGTCCAGCATGATCAGAGAGGCAATCAGCCAAATACCGTATGTAGACATGAGCGAGATGATGAGCATGTAAAAGACCCTATTCTTGAACAAGTCGGTGACATTGAAGCCGTTCTCATCATTTACGTCTGCGATGATAGCCTTGACCGAAATGAAGATTGCAGCAAACATTAGATAGCTGGTTCAGTTAGTATCAGAACGTATTGAACAATTGGTAGGAAACTTACATCATGATGACTCCCCAGAACCAACACATGGCCGTGTAAAGTTTACCAGAACCTGCAGGCCGATTACCCAAGGAGAGAACGAAGCAAGTGATCAAGAATACACCGTAGAGCCAGGTGAAAACAACACCTAAAATCTCTCCAGTCCGTCCAAGCAGTGCATCATCTCCCAAACTTGTTGTGAGAATCTTGAAGACCAGGAAGAAGTTACCAATAGCAAACCAAGCGAAGATCATATTAATAGTGTTGAAGATAAACTCGATGAAGAAAGCAAACTTTCGCAAGAAAGTGTGATCGGACCGGAGAAAATCGAGGAAATGGACAATAGCGTAGATAGCAGCGAAGAAGGAACCGTTGAGCCAACGTCGACGCTGAAGAACCAGTTCTGTAACGGTGTCGGGAACATCAGTCTCGCCCGTGGCAGATTTGACGTATTGCAGAATCCAGTGGCAGTTCCTCTTGGTAACCAACTCGAAACAAAGAATACGATCTTCGGCAAGGTACATGTTGGACTCAAAAAGACCAGCATCGCTACCTCCGTGGAGCGTCTCACCCAAAAAGTACTTCTCCAAGGGACCCTGGCCGTTTTTGTCGTTCTGAAGAGCGACGTAGCGGTAGGCAGAGAAAGCACCGGGCAACACAGAGATGAAACCAAAGGCAGATTCCAGAGGCTTATCGAGGATATTGCTCATCTTATACTCAAAGTTCTGGGCAGCAACCAGAGGGTTCAAGAGGTACTTTCCACCAGTACCCAACATGGCCTTGATCTCGCCACAAGCACCACCACACATCGGCTCAAGGTCAAAGGCTTTCCAGAGATGGTAAATGGAACTACCACCAGGCCGTGTACCAGCATCAAGAAGAACGCAAATGTTGGGGTCCAGTACCTTGCCAAAGGCTGTGAAGAACCATCTGTGAGAGTTGATCTTCTTGGCGTTCTTTTCCTTCAAACAAAACAGCATCTGAACTGGTTGACGTCTGTGCACAAGCTGGACCACGTCATTCTTGATCTGGAGATGGGTTTGCGTAGTGTACTCGTAAATATGAGCAGTGACGTCCTTTCCGTTAACCTGCTGCTTGGCGATACCTTCTTGGTAAACACCCATACCAGCCAACAGAGCCTTGGTTCTGGGGTTGATCTTTGCACGACCATCACTCACAACACAAACAACGATCTTCTTCCAGGCGTCTTTACCCCAAGTCTTGCTGTTGGGGCGATTGCACATGTACTCAATGTTCTTGAAAACACCAGTCATAGTTCGAGCAAACAGAATGTCGTCTTCATTGTACATGGTCACAACAATAAACAGCTCCGTGTGTCGAGGCTTGCTAAAGAGCCTCTGTCGGAGTGTAAAGTCATGATCATAGAAATCATTGGGATCGCACGTCGCAGCCGAGTATCGCATGTGTGTAAACTCGTCACGCTCGCCGTGAGGGTTCTGCTGCAGAAGCACAGGAGGAACTGGACAATCTAGAACAAGATTGCCTCGGTAGAGAAGAACCTGCTTGACAGTCTTCCAACGCTTGATTCCACCGCCCTGTTGAGGCTGATCTTGATATTGCTCGCTGGGCGCATCTGACTCGTGATGAGTCAACATAGGTCGATCCGACTCCTGGTGAGCTAGCATAGGACGGCCATCATGGTCATCGTAGCCTTGGTCGTACGGATGGTCATAGCCTGTATCGTGAGGGCGAGGCTCGTAGGGTTGGTTGTAGTACGCATCATGGTGCGCTTCAGGATTCACAGCGTAATCGCCACGGCCAGGACCCGGGCTTGGGCCGTATCCGGCAAGGTTATCAACGGAATGCTAGTTGTTGTTGTCAGTACAATCCTTTGCATATTTCCAAAGCATGACTACAGCAAAGACTTACTGCGGCGTTGAGGTTCAAATGGTCGCTGGGGGTAGGTAATCGATGAGGATCGGGACCCGAAGGCATAGCGAGGTGCTGCTGTGAGGGACCGTACTGGGCATATCGGCCGTCATCAAAAGGATTATCGTCAAGTTGGTATCCTTGTTGGAGAGGCTGCCCTGGTGAGGGTGTCCTATACTGAGGATGCTGCGGCCCGTAACGCGGGTCCATCTCGTTATTGTAGTAATCGTCGTCTACAAAGAATTGCGGTTAGATTGCGTGTCCAGACTTATATGTTGTTTGAGTTGTGTTGTTTCTGATGCTCAAGATAAGAACAGCGTCGTCGCAATCCGCGTGACCCTCTAATTGAACTTTGTAGCAAAACAACTTTATCTAATTTGTAAGGTGACGAATTGAGATAAAAAGAGCTGGATTTCGAAACAAAGAAGAGAAGTGTAATTGTCGAGTCGCAATTCCAAGCAATACGACCGGGGGTGGCATTTGGTAGTACCTAGGTAGTAAGGGAGGGAGGGGTATGTCTCGACTGTCTCATGTTGAAGGGAGAAAGGGGGCAGATGATAAACAAAGGAAGAGGCCACACGCAATTGGAAGAACAGAACTTACCTAGACGATTATACGACATGACTGCGGTGATTTAAGCGCTGCGCACTGGAAGCGCTCTTCGCATATGAATATGAATATGTTTGTTGGTGTTTTTTTCCAAGCTCTTGCGCAAAAGGCGGGTTGATGATGCGCTGGCGGTTGCCCCGGGTTTCAAAGGACGGGCAGGGGACCCGTAGATTGCGTAACGATGCGGTTACACTGGACACCATCCGACAATGCACAGAGAATGCGAGCGCAGCAGCAGCAAAACGAAAGCGCCGAAAACGAACGATACTGTGAAACGAATGCGCAGCGAAGGTAGAATTCCAGAGGGTGTTGGACAACAAGAGAGAGAAAAAAGAACTGCGGTGCCGGTTTCAAAAGCTGATGAAAAATGTATGTCAGACAGAGTCGCACTCAAAACTCGCAGGGATCGGGCGCTACTGTACGGGAATGAACAGTCGAGTGGCTAACGGTTGCGTCTACCCTCTGTGGCTCAGCCTCTCTTTTCTCTGCTATAAACGCGTACAATGTTAGTAAAGGCGTCTTGGCAGATTCCGTAATTCCGTTCAGAGGCTAGAGGCCAAGGAATTGCAGGGTCTGAGCATTTGTGTTTCAGCCGCTCCTCTTGTGGGATAGAGATTGACGATCGCTCGCTGACCCAGTGACGGGGGATAATTATGGCTCGCTAAGATGGCGAGACCAGTGACGTCGAGCTTGGGGCTCGGCATGAACCGCCAGTGGAGATGGGGAATAGCAGGGCCAGTGGAGGGGTTGCTTACCTGTAATTAATGGGCTGTTGTTATGGGTGGTAGAGTAGAAGAAAGAGAATAGACATCACCACGAGAAAGAAGAGGGACGAGGTAGGTAAGTATACAAGAGGCTGACATGACAGTCCAGTCACGACGAAGTGAAGCGAGGTCTTCTTCTCAGCCCAATTCCTTAGTGTCAGCCCAGCCGCACCCTAGATCAATCCTCCAATTCCTACCAGGGCCTAGTCTCAAGCCGCGCCTCCGCCAAATATCCAGCCCAGAAGGATCCAGCCAAGCCATGTGTAAGACAGATACAATTAAGCTACAGCTCAAGGCTCTTTTAATTGCATTGGAGCTTACCGTTGATTCACGAATTAGGTAGAGTCCGACCTAGCCAATAGATACCCCCTCTTATGGCGTTAAACCCAGCCAGCAAACATGGAGTGAGCCTTGAATACCTTCTCTTCCACTAGCAAATCACTAAACAATCTTGACAATCCAAAAATATCTCCGGCTCCGGTATATGAACCGCCACAGTTGATAACCCTGGGCTGGTTCGAGCTCAGAAATGCCGCAGTATGACTGACTGCGCCACAGCTTGTCATCCAGATCCCTGTATCAAGGTCTCAGTTTGCGAACGTGTATTACTCGATACTGTTTGTATTTGCCATGTTTGTGTGCTCCTGTTTGCTAAGTCCAGTCACACACTCACACACTCACACACTCTTAGATCTACACATCTCTTGATAGCTTTCCGCTTCCTCCGTCCGAACCTTGTCAAGGCTAGTCAAGGCACATGATACGCACGCACTCACTCCCCACAACCAGTGGGGATTGTTAACCTAACGTTAAACTCAAAGAGCTTATTTCCAATAGAACATTTCCTTCCCGTGACCGCCAGAGCACTCTTCAGTACTACGGTAGTGACTTGACAACGACAGAGCTTATAAGCACTCGATTGTCTCTGTTAAAGACTTGCTCCGTAAACAGAGTTAAGAAACATATCTGTCTCTGCTTGTACTAGGTCACTCTTACTGGTCTAAGTCTCAGTCATGGCCAATAATGAGCTGCCTCGGTCCGTCCCTTGACTGCGGCTGAACACTCCCTACATACACAGACAAATCCGAGAGAAGAGAGTACTCGCCCCGGCGGCAATCCCTTCTCCTCTTTCGCTCAAGACTGGCGAATAGTCGCACTTGTGACTTCACGATCCAATCATTGTTGAGCAACCATGCGAGCGAGCCCTTCAAATCT
Source organism: Fusarium abutilonis (assembly GCA_021655885.1). NCBI lineage: Eukaryota > Fungi > Ascomycota > Sordariomycetes > Hypocreales > Nectriaceae > Fusarium > Fusarium abutilonis. The sequence continues at coordinate 5,994 of JAJJWN010000261.1, forward strand.
CCCCTCAACCAACAGTCCGTGTGAGTGTTGGCTTTCTTCTATCAATCGTGATAGCCTCAAATTTGGTGCTAGATAAAAACATCAGTAGAAACCGTTCTAGTCTCATTATCTTCTTTAAACTGTCCAGAAGTCTTGATTACAATCAGAATTCCCATGCTTCCCAAACAACCTCACCCACGCGACCAAGTACCTTGCAAAGATGGCGGTTTCAAGTCCTAATTTGGGTCTTCGTGACCCCTCAACTCTTTCCAGCTCATGCAGTCCCTGACCGTATGGCCGCTCTATCTTGTTAAAATAGCCAATGAGACCACTTCGCCCCTGGCGTTAATACCGAGTGGCATGCATCAACGGGTATGGTTTTAATGCAGATCTTTCATTAGACCTCATATGGCTTAGGATAACCGCTGCAGACAGGCAGATGTCAGGAAGGTTGAGATACGGTAGAAAGATATGCCGCATATATGGGGGACTCACGATGAGAGTTGCGAGATCATATAATGCCGGTGCCCAGCTGCCAGAACTGGTCGACTCTTCTTCCTCTCCTTAGTTTAAGAATCGGCTCAAATCATCACATACCCTGCACTTCAAGACATCGAATTCTCGTGTTAAGGATTCAGCATTAGCACCCATGGTTCGCTCGCTTTCCCTTCTTTCCTTCTCGCTCTTCTGTCTTCCCTTTGCCCTCTGCGCCGACTTCGAAAGCGTCACCATTAGTGCCAACCTCGACAATGTCGCACACACGTGTATCAGCAAATGCCTCTACTACACCGTCCTGTCTGATATGGGTAGGGCTATGGGCTGCGACGATCCTTACGACAACAACTGCTACTGCGCAACAGCATCTGCGTCGGCCTCTGTTGCTGGTGCCTTCATGTCCAAGTGCGCCACGTCGCTGTGCTCTGCCGGTGATCGCTCTCGAGACTTGACTTCCATGCAATCCCACTATGCTTCTTATTGCATGGGTGCAGGCTTCACCCAGCCTGGTGCGACTGCGTGGTACAATCCTGCCGAGTCAACTGAGGAGCCTTCTCCTGAGAGTAGTGACTCTTCGTCGGAGAGCAGTGACCGCGACAGCGATACGCAACCCAGTCAAACAGCCAACTCTGGCGTTGATGAGACTTCGACGCAGTTGACCATCGTCACACAAACGACAGAGGGAGGCTCAGGTCCTACCAGGTCAGGGGGTAAGTTCCTGCTGCTGATGCTGACGGTGCCTCTGCTGTTGCTCCAGGTACTGTGCCTGCGTCCACAACCTTTCTTCATACAAATGCCGTACTGACTGTCTGTCTGCTAGTAATTGTCCAAGCAACGTCTACCTACTGGGTAAACCCTGACGGATCTCCATCATCAGCGCTTAACGACAACTCAACTACCAAGATTGGTGTAGGCGTCGCAGTACCAGTCGCGGTTTTTATAATTGTTGGAATACTATCATGGTGGATCATCAGACGCAGAAGACAACAAAAAGCCCAGTTCCCCATTCCCATTCAACCTCTCAGTGAAGTTACCACTGGTGGTAGCCCTCCTATCGTCCCTGTTCCCGCACATACAGCAGAGAAAAGGGAGACTCTAAACAGGAAGCCAGTTGGCGTCTCTACAGTCTCCCCCCTCTCTTCCATTTCTCAAACCAACGAATTATCTGGTGTCGGTGTTCAACGTGAGATTGCTGGCCGTGAGATTCATCCTTTTCCCAATACAATTCCTGGCCCACCGCTCGTCGTGGCTGGACAACATGAGATGTCAGGTCAGGGCTGGCGCCCAAATCTGGAGATGGATGGACGAGATGCACGAGTGGAAATGTCAGGAGAGGCCAGACCGCCTGAGTTACCAGGACAGGGCAGTCCACCGCCTGTGTATGTGCGTCATGAGAATACCCAAAGGTGGGAACTGCCGGATAATTCGCGATAGAAGGGAAGTAACGCTATGGATGTTTCTTTAAGTTGGAAGTCATTTGTGCAAGTTCGAAATTTGGTGTTTACGATATTTGGATCCCGGGATTTGTTCGTTCTGTTGGATACCTATTTTCACTACAGCTGGAGTATTTATAGTATCAATACCGCCATTATGGTACATAAGGTCCCAGATTGTGATGAACTCTTGGAACTTCTATTCATATGCCATCAATCATACAGCAGTGTATCACTGTGCTGTAGAGTATTAAAAGTGTGTGCATGTCTGGATTCCTTCAATGTTTGTTTGACCAACTGAACTCTCTCTCCATTGCCACTTGTCACTCAAACACATCATCGTCCACACCTTGCGAGTATTTAAGCGCATATATGAGGCTTTCTCCAACAATGAAGAAGTTAGAACAGAAGATAAAGAAGGCAAGCAAAGTACGGTGGTAATAAGCTTGTTTAATCGGTGCTTTCTTTACATGCATAGGCTCTGATTAGCTGGCTTGGCTGCCTAAACGGGCATAGATCCCGCCGGTTCATCCCATGATAACTTCAAACTTTAAACTCGGATGACGAAAAAAAGAATAGACACAAGACAAAAACATCTACTTTCGCACTTGAGAAAAAAGATATCTGTATCGCAAAAGAAAGGGTCTGGCCGGGGATTGAACCCGGGACCTCTCGCAAGCAATGCTGTAGGGTTTTCCCTAAGCGAGAATCATACCACTAGACCACCAGACCGAATACGCAGAACACTTAATGCTGCTGCTTGTAAGAGGCGCAGCACTTACAGCATATTATATATGCAACTTATGTAGTAAAACAATCCGGTGCGTTGATCTGATACCAGAGCTGCATGCTGTGTTCTCTTGACCATACTTTGTCACATTACGTCTATCAGTTTTGCTCACAAGGTATGTTGAAGACTAATCCATTATGCCCAGTACAAATCTTCAGCTCAGAATCGTTCCAACTCGTACCAAGTCCGCTCCTCCTCCGCAGAAAACTCCATCGCAAGTGTTTAGAGCGGAATTAATAATCGTCGCCCACGAGTCCTAGGCTGCAGGAAGTGGGTGTAGTGCAAGCCACAGCCGCCCAGTAGTTTCAATCCAAATGATGAGAAACTCCAAAATCCATCCGTCAGGCTTCTGGTTGGTCAGTTTCTATTGACAGCAGCTGAAGACGGACAACCGGCGTAATCATATGTCTTGTGCTGCCGACTCTTACGGTGGCCGCGTAACCCGAGATCACATATTCTTAAAGTCATGGTAAACATGGTATCATGAGTTGCGGACTTGGGTCGTTGCTGTCAGGTATATAAGAATACAGGATTTCTGTCGAAAATCAAAAGCTTCCATATCAGCACTCAAGCAATTAGCACAGAGACCAGACTCACATATACCTTTAACTTATACTTCCACCGATTCAAACACTATCATGTCTTCTTTCAAACTCATCACTGTTTATGGAGCCACTGGAGCCCAGGGCGGAAGTGTTGTCCGCTCCCTCCTCGAAAACAAATCTCAGGTCTTCAAGATTCGTGGAATCACTCGCAACCCTGATTCTGAAAACGCCAAAGTTTTGGCTGATCAGGGTGTCGAGGTCGTAAAGGCTGATGGTTTCGTCAGAGAGGAGGTGATCGAGGCATTCAAAGGCAGCTGGGGCGTCTTCGTCAACACTAACTCGGATGATCCTGTAAGTTATAAATATCAGTGAGCGAATTCCTTTTAATATCTCTCCTAGTCTGTGAACCAGGCTGGTGGACTCACAGAGCTCGATTTGGGTAGGCAGCTGGTTGATGCTGCTGCCGCGGCGGGAGTGCGTCACTTTGTGTATAGCGGCATGGCTTCTGCTTCGGAGATCACTGGAGGAGCCGTTCCCAACAAGGCGTTTGATGGTATGCTTTTCCCTTCTTATCGATGCTTATGGTACTAAACTTCTCCAGCGAAACATGCCATCGGCGAGCATGCGAAGAGTAAGGGAGTCTTCGAGACTGTCAACATAGTCAGTCCCGGCTGGTACCTGGAAAATAATTTTGTCGAAGAGATCGTTGGGGCGTTTGGAGGATTCCCTCTCTATCCTGATGACGAGGGCTGCTTGACCTTATGTGCCCCTCGCTGGGGTGGTAACGAACAGATCCCTTTCATCGCTATCGAGAACGACTATGGCGATATTGTCCATGGAATCTTCCTTGATCCCAAGAAGTACAACGGGCGTCTTGTTCAGGGTATCAGCGCCAGTGAGACTGCTGATAAACTCGTATCTGATTTTGAGAAGGGTGTGTCTGTCTATTTCCGGTTCATTGTCTGCTTCCTGCTAACTACCATCTAGTGACTGGAAAGAAGGCTCGCTTCATACCGATCGAAGACTGGAGAACCGTTGAGACGTATGGTGTTGAGGCTTTCGAGACGGCCAAGTACATGTTTGGTTTCTGTCAGTACTCTGGTGGTTTGTACTATGGCGTTCCCAATGACTTGGTCACGGCTGGCGAGCTGAAAGCGAGGGCTGCTGAGGCTAAGGGGAAGTCAGGCGACAAATCGAAGCTGATGACGCTGGAGGACTTCTTCAGCAAGAATTTTGCTGCTTGAGCTAGCAGCTTGGGGAGTTCAGTATATAGGGCATGATAGGGCGCTTGAGGGACGTGATAACGATTCTTGATCTACTGATCTGTAGTTAGCTTGTGAGTTGGATGAACGAATTTAATTTCTGCTAATCAGCAACTTGATGATACCATCGTGTCGTATCATCCCACTCTTTCAGACGTTTTATAGGATGAATTCCAAGCAGTTTCGGTGATGTTAGTGAGTTGCAGGCTGTACTGTAGCTTGCTGCCTGACCGCTTGCCTCAAAGATTGATGCACCTTGGTGAAAAGATACTTCGGGAACAGGTCAAAGAGAAATGCACAAATAGATCCCACGAACAGGAAATGGAATATTAGATGGAATCAAGCATGGCAAGCCACCTCGCACAAAAGAATTATCCGCCTGGTGGCAGTTTTATATCCAATTCGACCTGCAAGTGTCTCAGACTATTTCTTCCCTTTGATAATATTGATTTCCCTGAGCCCCTAAATTTCAGACCACGCTTTCTGTAGCCTGCCTTTGATGTTCATTTCGTCCTGTTACCCAGTGAATCACTAGTGCCAATGGCTGGCCAGCAAATTACCCCATGAGGCTATAAATTCATCCTCCACAACTAAATCGAGACCCCTTCAACACTCCTTCATCAACAACCAACGAGGGCAAACAGTGCACTCTTTCTCAAGGAGCATACTTTAACTTGCCTTATTGCATCTTTATTCACTTCTTTCTTTTGCCTATTCTTCTTCTTTTTCTATAAACCCTAAACGCTACTTCAGCACACTCTTGCCCCTAGTGCCCTACAACGCGTCTCCCTGCCTGGTTTCTTGGGCATCGCGTTGAGGCGCTCAGGAGAATCTAATAGAAGGAGCGAAGCCTGAACTTGACCCCACTCGCCCTTAGGTCTGTTTTCTGCAACAACTTCGAGGTAAACCTCGAGTTCACCATTTTCATCGATATCGAGGACGATCAAGGCAGAGCTTCTGTACTTGGTACACTCACTACCTACTATACCTTCTACTCTCTCTGTATTTTCTGTTCTACCTCTGCTCTTCTCTTCTTGCCATCCCTCACTTCTGAGCCAAGCGTGGTTCTGTGTCATCATCGCATTGCCTTTTACCTGCGCACAAAAAGCTTACCTTGCTTCGATTTCTTTCCTTCATCCTCGCTTTGGCTTTTTCTTCCATTCCTTCTCTAGACACCTTCCACATCCGCTTAATAAACAAATAGCGGATCAACACACCCGTGAGCGAAGACCTCACATCACCCTTCTCGAGTCTCTGCCGCCGATCATAAGGGTCGATCACCATGAGTGACAGCATGGATCAGAAGAAAATGGCCGGGATGGCCGATATTAGCATGGTAAGAACTTCTGCATTATATCCTGTTCTCTTCTACAGTAAAAACCTCCCTTTAGTCTTCTCGCCGTTTAGGCATTCTCCTGAATCATGATGTCCCTACTTGAGGCAACTTCGCCTTTGCTGCTCATGTGTCCCCTCTTTACTTCTTGTCTCCGCGACTGCAAGAGACTCTTTCGTGGCACGAACGTGCTTTAAACTAAGGACTTCTACAGGCTGATTTGTGCCGCCTCCGTCAGGAAGAGCTCCCCTTGAGCCACCAAGAGAGACGAGGTCCCTCCTACAGACCCGGAGGACGAAATGGCACCGACCACATCCCAAGCGCTGTGAAGGAACAACTGAAGAGCAAGTGGACCTTCAAACTTGACGATGAAGAGGCGAGACAAATGGAAGGCCTCGAACATGAGGATGCCCGCCCATGGGCGTACAAACAGACCAAACAGCTGCTTAACACCAACCAGATCAATTCGTGAGTTCTCCTATCCCTCAAAGAAGGCTCTTCTAATACCCCATGCAGCATTCCTCCCCCTTCAAATTCTTGTGGCTTTCAGTCAGCGCCTCGGCACCAGACTTCTGAAAGAGTCACTGCTTTCAGGCCTGCGGCACCAGGTTAGGAATCTAGTGTCCAGGGCTTGATTCAACGCAGCATGAACAATCCACCCACCTTGGCACAGTGGGGACCTTCTCAGAGTACATCGACGCTTCCTGCAGAACCTCCTGCGGCGAAAGAAGTTGTTGCCCCCCCTCGTATGCAGCTTGTTTTCACAATGGATTCTACTAAATTCGATCCCAATGTGTCTGATTGCATCGTTGGCGAAGGCAATTGCTATATTGTTCCGGGCAAGAACGAAGCCCTCCGATTCATCACTACGGTCATACTCAAGATCCACAACGCGAAAGGTGAGGGTATCTTGGAGCTTCATAACGATTCTAAGGGTGATAGAATCCACGATGCTCTCCATATCGACAATCCCGCGCTCGATGATCAGTACTGCGTGGTAAAGGTCAACACTATGACTTACCCTTACCATCTCCGATTTGATACTTTGGAGGAGACAAAGAAATTCAAGCGTTGCTTGGCAAAACTCAAGAAATCGGTTCGTCTCCACCACAAGGAAGCTACACAAGACGTTCAGGAGATCGTGCCAGAGGTGAAGGCAGCAAGTCCTACCCCAAGTGCCTCGTCCGTCACTCAAGATCCAGCTTTGATGGCTACCGAGCAGCCAGAAAACTTGATTGCTATGGACGGCTGGGATACTGTGCAGAGTGCCCAAGATGTCCGAGTGTCTTCCATTCAGGATCTAGTTCAGGATGATCAGGCTTCTGCGCTCCACGATACTGCTCAGCATGTGTCGGTCTTGATCAGCCAAGTCTTGAACCACTTCAGCCTTGGAAAGAGGGTTGATGCTGGGGCGATCGCGGGAATCGAGGACGCCATTTTTGAGAAATGGACCAACGAAGGGTTTCTCAAGGACTGCAACGAGAAGCTCAAGCAAGCCTCATTGGAACTCCTCCGATCTACAGTGAAGATGCAAATGCATCTTCACTTTCATTTAACCGGACAGGAATTTCCTGAGCCCGAGGACGAGACGGCTCAGGATTTCAACAACGGAAAAACGGCAAAGATCGAAGGTAGTGACAACAACAATGTGCCGGGCACCCATCCTCAGGGTGTTGCTCCGCAGCAGCAGAATGGTTCAGTCAGCTGTCAAGAGCATGGCGTTACCAAGGGACTCAGTTCTTCCCGTTTTGCAACAAAGCCTGTCACTTTTCAGGGTTCTTTTACGGGTCCTCGTATCCGCCGAGGGTAGCGGAAACCGTGAGTCTTTAGCTAAGTCTCATCTCATTACTGACCGAGACTCAAGCACTTCTACCGCTCAAATATTTGAGTGAAGGCACCTCAAAGGCGGGTTTTCATCTGTTTTGGTAAAGGATGATTTATTTGAACTGGGAAATGGGCATCTGGTACTATAAGGTCTATGCGACATGCGATTTTCGAGAGGGAGTTTGGAGAGGTTTCCCACTTTGGAAGTGAGAAATGCATCTGGGGGGTGATTTTGTACGAGAGGAGATAGTCGCAGTGTAGTGAATGAGTTGATACAAGTGCCTCTTGTTGTGTGTAACGTGGATATGCTTAAGTCTGTTTATTTCTTTGATGACATTTATCTTGGTAAGTCTCTAGCAACTGTCGCGAGTCTTTTTCAAGCCCTTCGCTACCAACTAAGGCATCGCTGGCCAGTTTTTCAGCCTCCTGGTAACGGCGGAAGAAATAGTGCTCTTCAACAGCATGGATGACTTCTTGGATATCCATCTTGGAGGTACCAGGGCCTAGTGGTAGCTTGACTTTTTGAAAAATCTATTTCTCATTAGTATTCGCTTAGAGGAACAGCAACTGGAATCTCTCACATCGCCGTTCTCGACCTTGGTCTTGTAGTCACGCTGGATGGCTCGCCACGCCTCCTCTGACTGTCCGGTGCGGCGGGATTTTTTTGCCTCGGCCTTTTCAGCTTCATCGGAGGATACGTCTGAGATGACAAAGTTGGCGAGGGGATCTTCTTCATCCATTTTGATGCTTGGATCTGGAGGTTGTGAGGATGAGGAATGAAAGTTGGGTTGAGTTTTTGAGATGGTGATAGGACCCACTTGGAGCTGTGGTGTTGTGCGCATGATAAAAGAGTAGAGGCAGGATAGGGAAACTTTTATAAAGTGTAGTATAGACTTAGGAGAGTGGCTTCTGTAAGATATACTAGACATCAAAGATTGTTTATTATCAGTTATGCTGATATTATGCTACTTTGCCCTGGTTATGAGAGGAAGATAAATACTGGCTTTATCAAGTACCTAATATGCGATGGACCGACTTATCGATCACAGAAAAGAAGATCTCAGCTAGCACTGTTCATTTAAGAAACTGGTCCTAGATAATATCAAACAGCACATGAAGTACACCAAATAGAAAGGCATTGTCCTGAATTACACCCATTCAACAAACCATCAGCGATAGACCAACCAAGGTGGGGGGAGCTCTGATGTAACGACGTGGGGTAATAATGTCTTGCTTGACGCGGGGCATATCTCAACAACACTCGAGCTTACGACAGTAGTCTTCACTTTTCTTTTTAGTTTATTCTCATCTTTTAGATATTCGCATACAAAATGGAGAGCCAGGTTGAGAGACTCGTTGAAAAGGCGTGGAAGAAGTTTGAAGAGACACCAAAGGACAAGCGACTATGTAAGTGCAGCACTCGTTTTGTTCCTCAGGATCAAGAAATATATGAGGTTTGAGATGAACAACACATGAGAAGTTTTATCCTTATATACTGTTCTCCGTTTCTCGAAGACAAGGCTAATATCGTCCAGTGATTGGCGTTGCTGGTATTCCAGGCTCAGGTAAGTTCATCCTCTCATCACCAACACCAACTAACTCACACATCGTAGGCAAAACGACCTTTTCACAAATCATCACCGAGCGCATCAACGCCCGCGCATCCTCCTCATCCCCTCCCCCAGCAACATTCGTCCCCATGGACGGCTTCCACCTCACCCGCGCCGCTCTCTCCGCCATGCCCGACCCCGACACAGCGCACTTCCGTCGCGGCGCAGCCTTTACCTTTGACGCGCCCAAATTCCTCACTCTCGTTCAAGCCCTTTCCGCTTCTCCCATCCCATCCTCGCCCATCCTCGCGCCGTCTTTTGACCACGCCCTCAAGGATCCTCGCGACGATGACATCGTTATCAAGCCCGAGCATCGCGTCGTTGTCCTCGAGGGGAATTATCTCGCGCTGGATCAGGATGTCTGGCGGGATGCGGCAAAGTTGCTGGATGAGGTGTGGTTTGTAGAGGTGGACTTTGAAGTGGCGAGGAGGAGGTTGAGGGAGAGGCATGTGAGGGCGGGGATTGTGAAGGATCTGGATGAGGGCGACCGGAGGGCTATGGAAAATGATTTGGTCAATGGTAAAGAGATCATCGACTTTAGACTCAAGGTAGACGAAGTGATTCAAAGTCGTGAGGATGGAGATTGGGTACATGAATAGACGCAAACAAGTATTCAAGCATTATATCGACCAATATCAAGGATATTACTTCTAATTCTCTCTCTCTCTCTCTCTCTCTAAATCATGCCATCTTTTCAAAATACAAGCTATGCAAAACAAGAACCCAGAGATCCCTACTCCAACGCTATAGCAAAAACCAGCAATGCTAACAACTCGCCTAAATCCAATAGCACATGTATATCGTATTCGCATCACGACTCAGGTGTCCTAGACCTTTCGGCGCTCAGTTTGCGAATCTCTTGTGCCATACTCTGACCCTTGCCCTTGCGAGCTGATGCCACCGAGCCACGATTCGAATTGCGTCCAGTGCTCGTAGCCTGGTCTAATCCCAGCACCTCTATGAGCTCGGGAATCTCGGCATGGTCACGCGTCGTCTTCATACGATGGCACCACGTCACCCTCTTCTCCTCGTTCTTGTGGTGACTGCCGTACCCATTTCCTGCTCCGTTCTCTTCTGCTACCTCGAATGCGCCTTCGGGTTGTGCCTTTTCGTTTCGTGGTGTCGAGACGGGGGTGAGGAGATCTCGCGGTTCAAATAGGAACTCGCCACCAACTTGACGCTGATCGCCCATTTTCAGGACGTTACCGGTGGGAATCTGCTTGACGCCCTGGACTATACTGCCCACGATGCTGTGCACCATGCTCCTACGCATATATGCCGGTTTTGTGCCCATCTGGAGCGTCTTTGACATGCCAAGCCCGTCGAAAATCGACCGCGTGGGATCGGTATACACAGGGAAGCGGCACTTTGTCTCATTCACGTACATGTCAATGAGGGCGGGATCACCGCAGCCGATGACGGCGATAAAGGTGCTAACTGGTAGGCGCAGAAGAGCCTCGGGGGTTATGGCCTCGGATAAGGAGCGAAGGAATTCTTGGCAATTCTAAAGAGAGCAACGTCAGCAACTTCGGCCAGCCTCGGGCTCGAGGGGTTACGACGTACGCCACAGAAAAAGTGCCTAACAAAGATAATAAGCACACGTCGTGCAACATTGCTGCCAGTGTATAGCGTTTTAAAAGGGTGTGATTTTCCGTGTCTGTCTAGGACGATGTAGTTCTCAATCTTCTTGAGGGTCTGGGCAGAGGGTATGTCGTTGTTTGTGGCAAGCTCGCCCTCAAAGTCCTCGGGCTGCGTCTTGTCGATCTTGATTGGGCCCGGGGGGGATTTGCTTCTGGTAGAGAGAGGTTTGCGAGGCACCGAAAAGTCCTTGTTTGGCTTGTCACCATTGCCAGCTTCGAAGGCCTTTTCGTTCGTTTCGTCGAGGGGTCGTGGGGGGAGAGTAGGAGCTCGCTCAACAGAAGGTTCTTCGGGAGCCATGTTGCCTACTGGTTTCTTGTCGATGGGAGATTTCTCGGAGTCTGAGACATGGGCCTCCGGGTTATTGTCCGCCATGATGGTCAAGAATTGTCAAGTTAGAGTTGTAGTAATAGATGAGGTCGAGTCTAATGGAAGTCGGAAGTCAAGCCGGAGGGGCGTCGAGCGGCCCGTGGGTGGCGCTAGGAGGCCTTCTCCAACTTATAAGGGACCTACCGCAGTGGGGAAACGGTAGGTAAGGTACGTCGTAAGCTTGGACTGTAACAGCTGATGGTGAAGTTATCGCCAGGGACTGGTTCTTAGCGAATGCGAAGACGTGGCAGTGAGTTTGAGGGTTTCAAGTTGCGAGGCGGCAAACCACTTACGAATTGGTGGCTGGCTACCTTACCTACCCAGGTACCCTTGGTTGACGATGCCCTGAATTTCAGCGCCTAAAATAGCTGCCTTGCCTGGGCTATTGGCGCTTGTTTTCAGCTGGGTATGAGCCTGTAAGCTCATGTCGTGTAATAGCTTGGCAGGGATTAGGCGAGGGTGGTTACCCTACAGTATTGTCGAGGTTTTTGCAATAATTTGGGTGTGAAGCTGTTTGGTTCACATCTTCAAGAAATCTTTTGTGAGACAAGACACTATCCGCAATGATCTGCACTATTTCATCCGTGCGACCTCTGAGCCTACCATATCGCCAAGACGCTTGAGTTACCCAGGTCGTAATGCAGGGTCGCGGCGTTGGAGGTTAGACGCGGATCATCACGGCACAAAAACGAGGGAGGACATTACGAAATGGCAACAAACACGCATTCAAAAATCATCAGCCCTTGACGCAGCTGTGTACAGTTTTTTCAAAGCAGAAGCAGCACATGATTCCCTATCTAGGGTTGTTTACGAATAAAAGCGAAACAGTGATTTGCCGTGAAATCAATCAATAGGTATCTAACTGATGGGCTTGGAATAGGGGCAAATGTGGGTATGTTATCTACCCAGCATACCAGCTATAACAATTTGTAAACGCCACATGTATGAATTGGATCGATAATTTGATCTCAACATGTAATTGATCAAGTCTTGAGTAACAGCCATCTTACACTGAAGATCGTCTCGCGTGTTCATATCCACTTTCGTCATATCCAAAAATCTGTTGGCGGGGATATTAGTAGACAGAAATGATGTGGCAAAGACGAGGAGGGGACTGTCTGGTTATTTCTGTCAGTATTAACCAAAATTCTGGTGGGGGTTACATCTTTCCACTCATCCAACCCTCCCACCGATTTCTCTCTTCTTTTTGCCAGCTTTTACTCTCGCGCAGTTAGCCAAGATGGCAGCTCAAGTCCCCACTGAAGCTCTCAAAGAGCTCAACGGTAAGATCTTCCTCTGACACAGCCCGCGTACCCTTGTGCTGTCGAGCCAAAACTGATCGCAAATGCCCCGCAGTGGCCGATACTCAAAAGACAGGCGCAAACGCACAATCAAAGACCGACGTTGCAGGCGACGACCACGGCGATGACTCCGAAGACGAAGCCGATGGGCAAGCCGACGGTGCCGCTCCAACCGGAGAGGGTGCCAAGAAAAAGAAGAAGAGAAAGCCCAAGAAGAAGAAGAAGAACCCTACCAGCCAGAGCGATCCTCCTCGAGTCCAGGTCAGCCAGCTGTTTCCCAACAAGTCCTATCCTCACGGAGAGGAGGTCGAGTACAAGGACGAGAACAACTACCGGACTACCAACGAGGAGAAGCGCCATCTAGATAACTTGAACAGCGACTTCATATCCGACTATCGCGAGGCCGCCGAGATCCACCGTCAGGTGCGCCAGTGGACGCAGAAGAATGTCAAGCCCGGACAGACCCTGACACAAATTGCCGAGGGCATCGAGGATGGTGTTCGTGCCCTCACTGGACACCCTGGATTGGAAGAGGGTGATAGCATCAAGGGTGGAATGGGTTTCCCCTGCGGTCTTAGTCTCAACCACTGCGCCGCGCACTACACTCCCAATGCTGGAAATAAGATGGTTTTGCAGAAGGAGGATGTAATGAAGGTTGATTTTGGTGTCCACGTCAACGGCCGCATTGTCGACTCGGCCTTTACAATGTCCTTTGAGCCCAAGTACGACAACCTGCTTCAGGCCGTCAAGGAGGCTACCAACGCCGGTATTCGCGAGGCAGGCATTGACGCCCGCGTCGGTGAAATTGGAGGCATCATCCAGGAGACCATGGAGAGTTTCGAGGTTGAGATTGATGGAACCACTTACCCCGTCAAGAGTATCCGCAACCTCACGGGTCACAACATTCTGCCCTACAGCATCCACGGCACTAAGGCCGTACCCATTGTCAAGAGCAACGATCAGACCAAGATGGAGGAGGGTGATGTCTTTGCCATTGAGACATTTGGCAGTACCGGTAATGGATATGTCCGGGATGACATGGAGACCTCACACTACGCGAAGAAGGGAGACGGGCAGCACGTTGATTTGCGTTTGAGCTCGGCCAAGTCGCTGCTCAACGTAATCAACAAGAACTTTGGTACCCTGCCGTTCTGCCGCCGATACCTGGACCGCCTCGGCCAGGACAAATATCTACTCGGAGTATGTGGACGTGACATGCGATTACAGGAACTAGGCTAACACTCTCACAGCTCAACAGTCTGGTCAACAGCGGTATTGTCGAGGCGTACCCGCCCTTGTGTGACAAGAAGGGCTCGTACACTGCTCAATTTGAGCATGTAAGTGAACTCTGATGATACAAATAAAGTCGAGATCAATGACTAATGGATTTTAGACTATTCTGATTCGACCCACCGTGAAGGAGGTCGTCAGCCGTGGAGATGACTACTAGACATATTGATTTGTGTCTGGTGTGACATAGTGGACTGTGAGAAGGAATCTGAAATACGATTATCCTCTTTTGATGCGGACACGTCTGACAAAGTAGAGAAATAGGTTGAAAATATGATTTACGTACGAACATGAAATGATGACATTGGTGACCTCTATTTTACCAGTTCAGTGGTTTCGTTTGCTTATGTAGTCATGACACAAACGAAGTCATTTACAACACAATGCTTGAATCAATCCATGAAACCGTTTGTGCCCCTGGTCTAGATGCACTGCTACATAGATTGCATAGTAGTTATGACCACCAAATGCAAACAACAGCTCATTCTGACTGCTGTAAGATCTGATCGATCGGGGGCTGAAACATGTTGATAAGGATGTCATCTTCTATTTCCATATCGATTCTTGTACATTCCAGTATGTATGTATGTGCTGTACTGTACAGTATCGGACCCTCTAGACCCTGAATTCTCGGCCGTAAATCCCTTCCCGATCTCACGGACTAAATGACAATTGGCCAATGCTCGACGCTTGATCACCAACGCTTAACTTCATTCTTCTCCGGTTTTTCCCCATCATTGACACACTCGCCACCTTGTGGCACAGTCAGTTACTGTCCTGACTGTGTTTATTTCCAGCGCCGCAGAGCACGCACGAGACCAGCTCCGAAGCGCGGTCAGACACCTTCTGGTGGCGGGACCAATCACAACTCATCTGTATCCCGAAGCTTTCTCGCGATCTGAAAAGACTTTGCCCCAAAAAGTTAGCACACAGCTATATCGGGTCAAGCGTCAGCTGCGGATGAGCTCGGGTCCACAGAGCCGAAGGCCGGCGATAGCGAACCCCGGTCCCTTCACAAGGAATTTTTATCGAGGGGAGAAGAAGAGAGAAGAGTCCCCAATAAAAAAGGCCGCATCTTTTCCATCTCGATCCTTTTGCATTGCTCATCTTTACCCTCAGTTCCGTCACTCTTGATCGCCACTGCGAGATCATTGTTTCTCTTCGTTTATTGCAAGGGATATAATAGAGAGGTCGTTTCTCCATTCTTTCCATCCTTCATTTTTCGACTCACCACTCAATCTTTTATCTATCAAAGCTCAAGGGGAAAAGAAAGAAAAAAGTTTCTGACTCCCCCCCCACTCCAACACTACTCTTTTACATCAAACACCTAGAGAACCCTACGAAAATCTACAACAATGAAGGTCTTTAGCAACAGCGTCACCTTCAACTATTCCTGGGACGAAGTGTCCACAGCCAACTGGACAAAGTACGGCCCCTGGAACAACAAGTCTGAGCATGTCATCGCCGTCGACACCCTCTCACGCGACGTCGACCCCGCGACCGGTATCCTTCGCACCGAGCGTCTCATCACCTGCAAGCAAAACATGCCCGACTGGATCAAGACCATCGTCGGCGCCAGTGGAGAGGAGAGCTTCGTATACGAGGCCAGCTATGTCGACCCCGTCAACAAGTCTGTCACAATGGTCAGCCAGAACCTGACATGGAGCAACCTCGTCAACGTTCAGGAGGAGGTCGTCTACAAGCCCCTGGGTGATCACCAGACCCAGTTCATCCAAAATGCCAACATCACTGCTCTCTGTGGTGGCTGGCAGCGAATCAAGAACAGCATCGAGGATACTCTAGTGCATCGCTTCCGTGAGAACGCCGTCAAGGGCCGAGAAGGCTTCGAGCGAGTTCTGCTCATGAGCCGAAAGGCCTTTGCCGAGGAAAAGGCGCGTCAAATGCTGTGAGCATCAAGGACGTCCTTATCTCCGATATACGACCTTATTTCCAAGGTTGTGCACACAACACATCTCCACTATTCCAGGCTTTGTTTCACCTTAACAAGGTGATATTACGACGACACGGCATTGTACATTGGCGCTACTAAAAAAAGGAGGGGAGAAGGGTATTGAGCATTTTACGGCGTTTAGAAGGTTACAAAAGTTTTTTTTTTCTACACAAAAAGATCAGGAAACGGCAGCTTTTGTCTTTTTTTAATTGCGAGGGCTTTTACATGCCCAGATTTGATTTGGAGTTCTTCGGACTATACCCCCGGTCTACAGTATTAGACAGTCGAGAGCAAGGAACACCGAGGACTTGCCTCGGGTTCATCGCCTAGAACGGGCTTCTTGATAGAGTCGTGATTAGAATAATTAGTCAAGATGAAACCTATTACAACATACTATCCTACCTACTATCGCGTGCCTTGTGATATGATGAACTATGATGAGCTATGCTATAGCTATTTGACACATAGAAGCATCAACAAAGTCGGTCAAGCTTCCAAGATGTGTTTAGCCACCTCGGCTGAACCGACCACACACACCATCTTCTCTCCTCACCTTCACCCATCCACCGCCGCTTCACGACGGCCTTTACCCGGCATTTCGCCAACTCTAGTCCGTTTCCATCCGGCCGATGGTCGGGTTTGTGACTCCCCCTTTTTCCCCGCAACGGCCGGTCGTTCTCCGCGCGGGAAAGGATGAGAGGGATCAGAGCTAAGAAAGTCTAAAATTTGAGGATGGGAGTTCTGGAATGCGATAGATTTTGTATGTTTGTTCTATGTTTAGCTGAGTTTATCTAACGGTATAGCGGCCGAGGAAAAAATCTACTAATCATTTTATGAAAGCTCTTGGAATAGGTAGTTGTTTAGTCGCTCGCTTTATCAGCGACAATACTATAGTATAAAAAAGGCAGTCCTATTTAAGTAGGTGCAGAAGCATCACCGATCGATGTGTGATATAAGGCTTGTTTGTCATTTATATAGCAAGTAGTTACATATCCATGTACCCTTTAGCCTTGGGCCTTTGCTAGACTTCAGTTGCTTTCCTTCTGAAACAAAATCCTTTCAAGGTATAGATTGCTTTTTAGACACGTGTGTCAAGGCGGGAATGCCGAGTCGAAATGTCGAAGCGTAGATGCCATGGGCGCATGATGAGGCCCCTTTAGTTATTGTAGTGCCCAAGCACAGGGTGGTCCTCATCATCGCTGTCGTCCTCGTCCTCATTCTTGTCGTCATCATTCTCACCACCTCCATTCTCGTCTTCATCAGACTCCTCACTCTCCTCGGCCTCACTCCCAAATCCAACTTGATCACCTCGCGTATCTCCCAGAATAGCCTCAAGCTGCTCCCGCAATTCAGCATTCCGAGCAAGCTTCTCTTTCTTGCGACACGAGAGAATATCATCGCAGTACATCTTGAGAACACCCTGGAGTGTACCAACGCGACGAGGCTCCCAGCTCATGGCAGCCCGGGCAGCTACGTGCCACAGCTGCAGAGCTTGATAGTATCGCATATCGCTCTCGTCATCGTTCTCAAGAATGCCCTCCTTTTCATCAGCAAGCTCGTAGAACTTGTCAACAGTGTTGACGCAGCGTTTAAGAGAAGATAGGGGTGCCTCGCCGAGAGCGGTGGCCTTGAAGCCGGGCAATTCCTCGAGAGGCTCGCGGGTGAGTTCCTCGAGCATCCCAGTAAAGACCTCACGTTCCTTCTCAGCACGCTTGATACGGTCCATGTGCTCCTGGACGAGAACGTCGGTGATGTAGATGCCCTTTTTGACCTGGTCGTGGTTGGCCACCTTGAAATCCTCGGCGTACTAAGCGGCGAGGGCATTATCGAGCTGGTTGCGCAGGAGACGAATGTGCATGCGGTAGAGGATAACATCTCGAATAGTAGTGAGCCAGGTGCTCTGATCAGAGACACCGGCATCACCGCCAGGGATCTCAGGAGCAGAGGTATAAGCTAGGTGAAGATCCCAGACACGGCGGATGACGCGCATGGCAGTCTCGCCATACTTCATGACGAGCTTCTTGGATAAACCGTAGAGTTGGTCTTCATCATGCTCTTGGAAATACTGGATTTCTCGGCAGATGGGGAGGATACGTTCCTTGAGAGCGTGGTCGTTGAGATCGTCGGCGTTACCGAGGACATCCCAAAGATAAGACTGTCGACGGATGGAATGGGGAACAGTGAGGCAAAAGGGAGCCGGAGCAGGCTCGGACTCGGGGGAGTTGGCCTTGTCGTTGGCACCCTCGCACCAAGGGGGAAGACAGGTGACGAGCTTGGTGGGAAGATTGGGGAACGCCATGGCTGATTGATGTCGATGAAGATATGTAAGGGACTACCGTGTATGGAGTTCGTCAATGAAGGGAATAGGAGAACTTGTTGAGGAAGGGAAATGTGTGCCAATTTGAAGTTTCCGAGATGGGAATGCAAAGTCTCGATCGTAGAGGATATAAGGGTGTCCAGTCTGATACAAACTGAGCAAAAGTATTGTTATCAAACAATTGTATAAACACAATAAGTGAATGAATGGATTATTTAACCAACAAATAGGATCATAAAACATTGCTGATTTTGATTGTGGACTTCATTGGTGTCATAGGTTGAAAGGCGTTTGATAAAGAGCGAAATCGGAGGGCGTTGGTCAATAATGAGCGCTGACAAACGCGATATCATCTTCGGCGTGAATATTGAATGAATAGAAAACAGATAAAAGGGTATCATTGAACAGTTGTCTAAAACTCTGAATTTCTCCTTGTCAATACTCCATAGGTAGTCATCCCATGATTGCCAGCGCATTCTGGCATTACATTCGAGCCAGCTGTCTCTTTATAGGAGCTGAACTGAAGTAGTTTGATGGTTTGGTAGTTGGTTGCCAGTCCTTCATGAAGGGTGATAGTGGGAAGAGGCGAGAAGATTGTCCCAACATGGCCATTTCGTCAAGGTCGTCCTATCAACTCTTGTTGGCTCATAGGCATGACAGTCTAGGCATGAGCTGCCCTGTCATCCAGGTATATCAAAATTTTGCCTTCGACCAAAGAGTCATGCATATATCTCGTCTGCTGTGTTCGCACACGGTCTTCACGGCGCAGGAGGCTGAGGATTGTTCCCAACAGTCTTGTACATATCCCTCAGCTCAAACTCATCATATCCTCCCTCTGGAATCTCCCCAATCACCTTGGCCGGCTGTCCCGCAACGATAGTAAAGCTGGGAATGACCATACTCGGAGGCACAACCGTGCCATCCAAGACCTTGACATAGTCCTTCAGGATAGCGAACTCGCCAATGGTGCACCCCTTTCCAATCTGCACGTGGTTTCCCACCGCCGCGGCCTGCACAACTGTGCCTTGGCCGACAAAGACGTGGTCGCCCATGCGCAGCGGCATATATGTAAAGGCGCCCTTGTACATGCGGCCTGGTGGGCGCAGTAGGACACCCCTTGCGAGGAAGCAGTATCGACCGATAGCGACGGCGGTGTTATTCGCGGGGGTGCCGGAGGAGGTAGAGGTAGCTGTACGGGCGAGATCACCGCGGATCATGACTTCGGGTTGGATGACTGTCTTTCCGCCGAGCATAATGTTTTGTGTTCCGACGAGGACTGCTTTACGGGCGACTTTGTTACCCGTGTCCTAGCGATAGGGAGTTAGTTCTGAGAATGCTAAGAGCGTAAAGGGGGAGCTTACAGTCTCAATGTACTCGCCCTTGGGTACACGACGCGACATGATGGGCGGTGTCGATGCCGGAAGACAACGGCCGGAGACGGAGGAGTGAGAGAACGGAGGAGAGTCGGTCGGTGTTGTTTTGGCGGTCGCTAGGCCGATGTCATGGACAAGTGGGGCCGTATACGGGGGCAACCATGAGGTGCATCAGATTTCAAATGCAAATGCAGTAAGACAGCACAGCACAGCGTGCATATGCAGCAGAAAGTGCCAATTGATACTATGATTATTGTCGCATGATAGTGTGTCATGTTATTTAGAGATTATTTGTCGTTGGTAAGCAATTCTCTCTTGTAAAGGTGTTGGTGACCGAAACTAGGCATATTCAACTCTAAAGCAGCCGCTCGCTAGTCTTGAACTTAATAACCAACAGCTTGCTTGTAAAAGCCAGCATGAGATAATAAAGAAAGCCTTGCTTAGCCTCGTCATAGTTTTAAGGAAGACGGCCAACACAAAAACAACCTGCCGGGTTTATCAAGCGCCGTCACGACCAACAAGCGAATGTTGGTCCGTAATTGCACAGCTCCATCACCAACCAACAACCGCCAAGTCGGATCTGAATGTATCCGTAATTACAACAAAGCGATGATTCTGATGATATATCCAACTTTGATTAAAACATACGTATGTGTTGCACAAGATAAACACAAGCCAAGCGAAGGAAATGAGTTACCCATTGGCCGAAAAGAGTATTGATTCCTTTCTTGTCCTACACCAACCACCCACAACAACTCAACTTGAACTCCTCCTCGGAGCTTTGACTTCTTGGATAGTCTAAAGCTAAGACTAAGTCCATCTAAGGAATAGACAGAATCCTTCCGACTGGCCCAAAGTAACCCTCCCGCCCGTGCCGCAAGCCCATTGCAACGGTCTGTGGATGCGCAAGAATGAACCAACCACGTCTTGGCCAGCGTTTGTCGGCGCGTATTTTTATCTCTCCCCTCATTTGCTCCCTTGCTTACGATTATTTCATGGATGAAAAAAGCTTTGATAATAAAGGTTCTTTTTTTTTTTCTTCCAAGTAATTTCCACTTGATGCAAAAAGTTAAGGGAGAAATACGCAGTGGAAATGAATGTTTGAGTGACTGAGCTGTTTCGTGCAGCAGTTGATTACCTAGCGTAGGGTTGACTGGCCTGAAACTAAACAGGGGCTCAGGTGATGTTTGAGATGAATTGCTTTTGTGTTTCGTTTCTTTTCTCTTCTCGGCAGCTGTAGATTCATTACCCCGGCCCTCGGAAAGGAAGAGAGAGTATCAAACATGTTTCCGTACCTTTCCAACTCTGGGCTGTTAGGTAGGACCTGGGGGGCAATTGAATGGAACACCTGCTGACCATATCGTGGCCGTGTCTTTGTTGATTACAATTACCTATATGAGCCGGTTAGCACCTTGGTGGTATCTTGGCTTGTGTCTTGGCCTTGAGGCGGAGAGGTTTAGAGTTGAGTCAGATGCCGTTGGCCAAGACTGATGCGCGGTTAGACTTGGGAATGAGTTGCTGTTGACAACAGTAATAGTAAGAGTAAATGTTTCTATCCCTTTCGGCTCTTCAAGATCCCATTTAGAAACATGACCATGACAACATTTGACATTAGCATCTCACCCACCAGCCTTAGCTAATCTCTTCTCTCATCCTATTTAAAAGTCCCTTTGCTGACGGCAACGCCAAAGCCGAAATGTATGTATGTACCTATGTATGTGCATCCCTGCCCCTCCCACTCTGACCTGTAACTATTGAGCCTATTCTCAGCCCCATTCCCGCGCTAGGGTCGCCTTTCGACGCGGCCGCCCGGCCACGAGGCGTTGCCCTTGTCTTCCTTCCTCTTTCTCTCTCTCACTAACTCAGGCGAAAAGAGTTATATTGCATTCAATTTAGAAGGTGGTGGACTAGTTTCTTGCAGGGGGGTCACGCCCTCGTCTCCGCCTATGTACATGTTTCTAGGCCTAGTCCCAACCTGCATTCGTCTGACTTGGGATGTTTGCAACTAGCAAGGGTTACTGTTTCTTAGCTGAGAAAGGATCAAGTCCGTTGGGTCCAGACTTGTTCAGTCTGCCTCGAGTAGACGCAGTTACAGAATGTTGGTGTTGGAGGAGTTTACTGGATATAAACCTTCATCTCCTCCCTACATTCCCTTTCAACACAAAGACAAAACTTCAATTCCAATTCTCTTCTCAACCCTTTCAGAATCGACTTACCTTCTATTCTTAAACCAATCCTAGCTCGGAAATTACTGCATTCCTCCCCGCTTCTGCGCAACACCATCACCACACCCATTCACGATATAAGCGCCCAGGTGGACACACACCGTCCACTTAGATCCCTTGCACCTTGCGTTTATTATTAGCATTGCCGCCACAATCTCTCTGCTTGCCGCGGGCTTTATAACAAGACAGCCGTCTTCCTCCCCTTCTCAAGCTGTTGGTTGATATTTATCTTGTTGACGATCGACACCATCTTTTACCATCTCAGTCCGGCGTCTCATAAAGTTACATTCGATCATCATCACCATGCTTGCCAAATCTTGCCTCATCCTCGCCTCAGCTGCTCTAGCTTTGGCTTCTCCTGTTACCAACTATGGTCAAGGCTCTAGCTGTAAACCAGGCAAGCCTGTGCCTGTCCTTCCCGTCAACGGTGGCCGTAAGTCTTGACTCAGTCTTAATTTATAAGCTTTCAGCTTCACTAACATGCACTACAGCTCTGGAACTTCCTTCTCCTCCTCAAGGCGCAACTCTAAAGCACATTGCCATCGGCTTTGGCATTCAGAACTACACCTGCGCCGACGCTGGAGCTGACCCTAAAGCCTCTGGTGCCCTGGCTATTCTCTACGATGTCACTCATCTCTACCCCGGACAAAGCAGCTCATCTCTATCCTCCGAAAAGTTCAACTCTCTCACTGCCGATGTTCTCAACTCTCATAAAGTTCCTCTGAACCTCAACAAGAACGGAGTCGGTGCCTCTCTCACTAAGCCCTTCCCCAAGCCGGCCTCTCTCAATGTCCACGCCTACCGCAAGAAGTTGCCCTTCCTCGGTCACCATTACTTCAACGCTGCTGGTGTTCCTACCTTTGATCTCATCAAGGCCAATCAGCTCCATGTCTCCAAGAAGCTCGACGGCATCAAGGCTCCCGCTTCTGCCAGCCCCGGCCCCGAAGGTACTGGTGCTGTCGACTGGCTCTACCTCGGTGACGCCGGTGGCAGCCACGGTGTCTCTTACGTCTACCGCGTTCACACTGCTGGTGGTGCTTCTCACGGCTGCAAAGCCCAGGGAACCGACAGCACGTCTTACACGACCCAGTACTGGTTCTACGGTTAAACCAGCGCAGACATTTGCATATTTTCACTATTCTTCATTTCTTAATTACATATTTTCTTCAAGATAGAAAGGGGATTTCTCGGAGTTTATAAAAGGTCACGATCGCTTCACATATGGATATGGATATTTACAGGTTTCATGACGGTCATTTATTGGTATAAATCCTCGGGTTTTGGGAACAGATACCACGGTTTATTATGGGTGTGAATTTCAACACCCCAAAGGGCTTAACAGAAGCAATTGTACGGCGTTTTGTGTTTGATGAGATAGATTTTGTCTCTCAATGGCGCATATCATGATCGTGGTCGATGGGGGGGGGGGGGGGGGG
>JAJJWN010000262.1:0-67879 GCA_021655885.1 Fusarium abutilonis
AATAACTATCGATATAATAATAAAGAGTATAAAGGTCCTTAAAAGTAGGATTTTTAATAATAATAGAACTAAGGTTGAGCGGTTTATTAGAAAGAATATTTATATGCCTAATATAGTAGGGAATCTCTTCTTTCGGTAGACTTTAGGCAGCATTTTTAAAGATATCCCTTACTGCTTTAATAGTTAGACGCTCTACCTCGGCAGTAAAGGCTGACTAGTCGATAGGCGATTTCCCATATAAGGCATAGACCTTGGCAAATCCCTTGCCTTTTGGTCCCGCCTCATAACGGATACTTGTGTACTGCCAGTCTTCTTCCATATCAACACTATTTTGCAGATCTGCTGGGTTGATGTCGATGAGAGGAACGGAAATGTGCTGTCCGACACCTTTACGTTCCAGTTCCGCAAGTTTGGGGACAAGCCTTTCCATATCGGCGGAGGAAAGGGTGGCCAAAGGACGTGGGTTGTCTGGCAACATGTGTTGCGTTGTGCTGGAGCTGGTTGATACTATACTTTCAGGTCCCATACCCCGGTTAACTCTTTCGTTTGCCGCATCGTAATTTTCTTCACTTGGACGATGGGCGGGGGGAGACTGTGCTTGCTCGTTGCCGGCGTCATCAAGGCCTCCATCCTCGGGTGAATGTGTCTGGTTCGCTGTAGTATTGGAATTGATCATGAGTGTGTCCTCTGTGGTCCCATTCAGATTACCAACACTTATGTGAGGATTCTCAGTGTCGCTACCTGCTGTTGGTAATTGCTGATGATCGGCAGAGTTGGCATTATGCCGCAATTGATCGTTGCTGTCTCTTTCGCACCTGGATTCTGCTGTATCGAGGCCACCAGCAGAGCTGTCCGGCCATGTAAAGTTAGTCGTAACGGAGCCAGCTGGTGACGTGTCCGGGGCCGTAGAACTGGCCGGTGATTCGATCACAGTCTTGCAACTGCTTATAGATGTACTGCTCTTGGGTGCTGTAATCAGGCTGACATTTTGGTTTGGCCCGGCTATCCTTAGGCCGGTTGCGTGATGGAGTGCTGACATATGAGCTGTTGTAACCTCATCATGGGTCCGGGAGGCGTCCTCTCGAGTCTCCGTTGCGTTAATTCTTGAGACAACACTGCACCCAACCTCTTCTTGGAGCTCTGCTGATGGGACGTTGGTTACACTCTCAGCCTCGCGTCTCTGTGCATGCTGCGATGGTGGTGTTTCGTCTGGCCAACGTTGTCGCGGGATCTCTGCTTCGGAAACTCCGACTCTTGCATCGGTGTGCTGCTCGCCTGGCGTCGGTGCTTTTTCAACACTGCCAGTACTTTCTGACTGCGTGTCTATCTCCATGACTTGTTGATTGGGATGGGTATTACTCTGAAGTTCAGCCCTGACATGCTCCGCTTGCAATTGCAGTGCCTTTGATTGGCCTGTCAGATCCTCTAACTCTTGCAGAACGTTCAGCAAGAGCTCAGCGGCAGGGATTTCGCCATGCTTAGGTGCTTGCTTTGTGGACCGCGTAAGTGGCTTTGTTCGAGGGGTTTTAGTGCGAACTCTAGCACATAATGCAGATAATGATGAAGACAAGCTTTGTGTTGTCGTAAGTAGCGAGTCGCATTTTGAAATAAGCGTGGACATTATGCTGCTGAGATGTATGTTGAAGTTTCACGCAGAATGTACGGCGAGGTTCCGTTCACGGGAGGAACGCGTTACTTATGTACCCATTGTTTGGGGCGTTGAGATCTGAGCGCCCCGCTTGGGCGCACGGTGTTGCACCTTATTCCGAAGTAAGGCTTTAGCGTGGGCAGTTGCGCCATACCCTTGTGGCTGATTCTGAGCAGGGGTACGACCACGTGTGTCAGACACATTCTCCTCTCCAGGATAAATGAGATCTTCCGCGGCAGCGCGCGCATATTCCCTTGGTCACCTCTCACTAGATACGTAAAAAGGGAATACGTGTGGTAAGTTGCTTCCCACCTTATGGCTGGTATAGTCACTTCTATTACCCCGACTTATAACTATTTAACAGTCTCTCAATACTAGGAATACCTACTCTAGTTTGATTTCAGAAGAGTTTTTACTAACGAGTAACCCTCTGGACATGAAGCTAGTGGCTTTACATTATTCCTCCACTCCTCTATCCTATACAGCTTGTCTTTTGTTATATGAAATCTGGTGACGCAATCGTCGAATTCCTGTGCTCGTTGACGAAAATCGCCATCATGCTCCCCGAATACACCCAGATAAATCTGCACGGCGCTTGGGAGCTTTGTGTCTGATTGACAATCCATCCAGGAAACTGGTGTTCAGCGTTGATTTAAAGGTTTTCTACACTCACGTTAACTTGTTGACGTCTCAAGATAACAACTAGAACCTACTTTGGCAGGCGGGAGGAGCTCTAGGGTGTTTCCAAAAAGAGGAGTATAGTATGCGAAAAAGGCTGTAGGTTCGGTCCCTTGTAATGGCGGATCGTTATATAATTTCCATCTCATTGGCAGATCCTCTTTCAAGTAGGCTCAGCTCTGCGATCAACTTCAAGGCCTGCAGAGCATGGGCCTACATGTCCCTGCAACATAATGTGACAGAATGGGGGAGACCTTAGTTTTCAGCTCAGATAATTTCTCCTCTGATTATTGAATACAGTGAACTGTCGGACTCGTCCTCAATGCCATCTCTCATTCGTCTGCCATGAGGCTCCGGTCTTTATATACATCAGGTTTGGGCTTCGCCTCTAATCACCAACATAAAGAACGAGTAGAAGATCACTTGGTGTATAGACCGTAGATAGGCTCTTTGAAAAAAAAATGGTCGAGCGTTTTCGCTGTGACATCACCCAACAAAAACAAGTTTGGCCCAGCTTCCCACACTTACAGCCGCATCAAATCCCGTTCAGGGGCTCTGGCATGTAGTATTTCTCCTTTGTTTTCTCATACCAGCTACCATACCAGGTCCCGCAATTGTAGCCCAAAAAGGCACAACCATCTTTGCGCTGCAACGCCACAACGTATTTCGCTTCGTCCCGGGCTACCACACCACGCTCAGTTCTGATAACACATGTTTTAAGTGCTGCATAGTCATCAGCAATGTTCAGGACACAGTTGATGCATCTTTCAAAGTCCTCCTGGGCTCCTGGTACAGCCCAGAGCGTTTCTTCTGGAGGAAGCCAAAGATACATTTCCTCTTTGTGCAAGTCTGCCACATTTCTCTTCTCACAAATTCCTTCCTCAGTAGCTTTCTGTCTTACTGTTATACTAATTAATACTTAATGGTACTCCAAGCACATCGACCTTACCTAGTTCCTGAAAGATTGCATGCGTGACCACAATGTATGAATGGCCTGGTGCGAAGCCCCGAGAGAAGTGCAAGGCGGGCAAAGGAGCTGCCATACTGGGATAGGATTTAGAGGATAAAACGATTAATGGAAGAGTCGCTTTTCCCGTACCTCTACACTAGCATTTATAAATTATACCCATGGGTCACTTTTTCCGTACCTCCACGCTAGCATTCATACCCCTGGGTCACTCTTTCCACACCCCCGTGTCATTCTAGTCACCAAATCGTAAGCATTGTTCTCTCGATTGTACGGCAACTGGAGATCAGGTCTTCCTTCTGCTATAAGTGTCGGTTCTCGCCATCCCCAGATCAATCTCATCACCTTGCAACTTATTTTTTTTCACAAACCTACTCCCCACCACTCTTAGAATGGTCTGGCGCGGCGACGGCTATATGATGGAAAACCTTGGGGGTTACCAAGGCGCCCTCTTTTCTCTATCTTGCCTCGAACGCCTGTTGAACCCAGCAGTGCCGATCGAGTATTTGTTCGAAAAATACAATGAAAAACCCCTTGTTATGGGCATACTGTTCCAAATTCACCGGCTTCGCGACAAACTTCGCCTCCCATTCATACGCCTAAAAGCCGACGTCGCGTCTATCAACTCCCACATCGATCAACTTTTCATTGATTATTGCCACGAACACGGCATGAAATATGCTGTATATCTATCGAAGCATGGTTCAGACACCGTGTATGAAGTCATGGTATCTCTGTGCCAGCTGTTTGGTCTAAAACCTCTTAACTGGTTTCGCATCACCACCTTCGAGCTCGCTATCATAGGCGGTGCCTCCCTCGGCACTCAGCAGTGGTTTGCACACCCATACCTTGCTTCGGAGTATATGGTTGAAATAGTGGCAGGAAGTGTCAATGGGACGTATAACCCCCCTTCTGATACACCTGAATCTCCCTTTGGCTGGATACCTGTGCCGAACAATAGCCAGCCCGCTCAATGCGTCAGAAGCGAGTCTGAAGAAGGCCCGAACGCTGATAATCCTCCTCAAAGCCGGTTGTCAGCTAATTTGACTTTCTTTCAGCTTCAACCTCATGCACCTGAACTTGACTTGAGCAACGTCAACAAGATTCTCAACGAGTTTTTCTCGAGGCAGCAGCAGCAGCAAAGCTCTCAATCTGGAATTCTTCCCTCTCCCGCTCATGGAATCGAAGACGTGGAGGAGTTTGACACTGTATCTCAATCAACACTTTTCAGGGACATGGGATTGTAGAGGCATGCGTATGTCTATATTTTCTTGTCTGTTAATAGGATCTTCTATTATTGTCTGAAACTGGCTTCTCTTTGTATCTTACAACACCACCCAAATAAAGAATGACGCTCTACACAATGATAAACATTCGGTGTATGCGGATACACTTGGTTTCAATTGAACTGAACGATTTGTCCAATTATATCGTCGTATTTCTGCATTAGCGTGGATTGAATTGAATTGATTGAAGCGCTGCTTGGTTTCGATGTCTGCTAGCGGGGAATTTAAAAAAATCACGTGGCCAGGTGACCTCCAGTCGGGAATAACCGGGGTTGTTATCTGTCCTTCACCGCCTTTGAAAGTCGCTATGTTTTGATGCCCAACCGTCAACATGTTGGTCAAGAGGATAAAGCAGACCCGTATAGAGGAAGTCAATACAATTATCAACATACCTACAGCCGACAGATTCATTCATACATTGCGTCTCATGTCCTGTTCTTTTAAGGTCAGTCTCACTGCTAAATCTTATCTTCTTAACTAAGTTTTCTTACCCAGGATAGTAATGACGTCCCGCGTGGAGAATCTTTCAGTTATATCGGCTACATAAGGGTTTCGAGCAAGATACATATTGAGATCCTTAACCCTCGAGTTCAAATCTGGAACGAGAAGACTAAGCTTTGGGGGTACTGGTCATCTGCCGATGAGACAAGGGAGGGTGACGCTGAGCCGGGAAACAGCATCGAGATGCTCCCTGGATCATCAATTCGGGTAACAAACGTATAGGATTATGTAAATCTCATAAATGTCGGAAATTCAGCAACCATAAGTAACGCGTCGACTCTTGGAACCTTGATCTCGACCGTCCAGTCTCCAACCTGAGATATTCCGAAAGTCGTTGATACAGTGCACTGCAGACCCAACAAACGTTCAAGCTGGTACCCATCTGTCCTCTCATGTGAATCATAGGCCCAGAGCAAAAGCTCCTTAACCCTGTAGTTCTCTAAAGCTGTATTTCCAATTATAATATGCTGATAGAGGTCCTTAAGATAGCCAATGTCAACTGACTGTAAATGATGTTGTATGTTCGTAAGTTTCTCGGTATTGTCCCCGAGCATTTGCTGGGAATACTCGAAGAGTTCAGTCTTCATCACCACAACTGGATCACTCGGGTCGTCAGATGGGCCAGGCTTGTAACCTTGATCAGCAGGCATATCATGCCTCTGGTGAGCCGAGTTGGTGTCCGGTGCAGGCAGATATGCAAGACTGGTCTCAGTCATAGATTCAGGATATAAAGATGGCCCCAGCACGGCTGATTGCCATGATGCCTTGGTAGTTGAAGATGTCCCTGGAATAGGAGGAGCAGCCTGAGTCCCAGTTATAGATCCAGGATCTGGAGCTGGCCCCAGAACGGTTGATTGCCATAATGTGGTGGTAGACTGGGATTGAGTCCAGCTTCGATACGAGGGAGCATTAACATCCCAACTTCCGCTCGTTGCTAGAGTACCGCTTGGTAAACAACGGAGTGCTTCAACCAGACAGGTGAGATCGCCTTCCCAATACTGATAGAGGATGACTTCTGGTAGGAATATCAGTCGCAGTGCACACGTTTCACATCACATATGCTTACCTAGCAAGATCATACGGCCCCATTGTGAATTAACTGTGTTAACCGATTTAAAAAAATAGATCCAAGCGTAGGAAGGGACAGAAACGTTCTCTGAAAGCGATATGGCATGATCAAGTAGTTCTGGCGACTCTTCTATTCCTTTCCATTCGGATATCTTGAACATACGTGCCAACGCAAGTATGTTATGCAAAGGCATGCTGGTAAATCTGAGGTTGTTGCTGCCATAACGAAGTAGCGCCAGATGTTTATAGATACGGTCATGGTGGGTATCCTCTAAGGGTAATCGCTGTTCAGCACGCCTGATAGCATTCAAAGCTAGCATCTCCTGGCGTTTGTCTGCGTTTGTAGCCATGTTTATCTTTTCAAAGAGCGCTAGTGTAGATGGAAGGAATAATGGGTCGAAGAGTGTTAGAGTGCTAGTGCGGAGGGATGCGCGGGCCTGCCACTCTTATACCCTATCTTACAACTCGGCCACATGGATATCAAGGCGCAGGGTAGTTTCTATATGAAAGTCATACAGAGTGTCAAGGGACCCCCAAATAAAACTTACATCTTGATAATACCCGCGCCATTTTGCGATTTTGCAACCTAGACTCGTGCTCAATCTCATTCTCGACTTTACTAAACTCTGGTATCTGAAAATCTACCAAGCATTGCTCTCGGTGTATATCAAGTACCTTACGCTTGATGGATTCCTCTGTCTTGCCTAGAAACGTTCCCTCGAAGAGTACGATACTGCTGCGTTACACAATTTGTTCAATGTCCTCCTTCTCCTTATCCTTCTAAATATTTTCATCATGTCCTCCCTGGCAATTTAAAACAATTTCTTTCTCTAGACGTTGCTGTAGTTTGGTTTATACTATGATAATATGCACCGGGATAACTGGGGTAATGCCCGACCCCATAATTAGGAGTGCCAGCGTAGTCGGAGGGGTGGTAGAGGCTGTCTGACGCTTGTGTGTCTCCCACAACATGAAGGGCACTTCCAGGGTAGTCCAAGGTGTGATGTGACTTGCTTAATGCTTGTGTATTAGGGACATCCCCGGGCTTATTGTGCGGTGTTACCGACCATTCATTAGTCGCTTGCAGAGACCCAGTCTGGGATGTTTCCTGGCGCTTGGGGTGTATAACTCGAAGTGTTTTTTTTGATGACGGTTGGGTAGTCTGAGACTTTCTCTGGCGCTTGGGGCGTACAACTGGAAGTATCTCTTTTGATGACGGCTGGGTAGTAGACTTGCATGTATCTTCTCGATATGCGCCTGCGTTCTATAATCTCCGATCCATATCTCTTCAATAGGGATGTCCTGTACCACTTTCCCCCCAATCTCTCGGATTTTGACAGTGAACGCTACCCTGTGGCTCTTAGGCGCGAACTCGGGTCGGATCATCAGTTCAAACTGGAAATAGGTGCAATCGTTCTCGATGAAGACTTTTTCCGGAGTAGAACGATTCAAGTACCTATTACTGTCGAACCTCTTCCCATCCACGGTAGATACATACAGCTCGGCAGTATAATCATTAATTCGTGTTGTTTTCCAACGAACCAGGATGGGTGGTTGCACGTGTATAAGACCAAAACGCTCGTCTAGCCATGCGACACATCGCAATGGGACTTGATGTGCACCTTCCATTTCAGGCGGTGGGGCAAATTGGAGTAGATTTAAGCAAAACAAGGTGAATGATAAGCTTTAAATAATTAGGCAGCCAGCTGCCTTTAAGTAGATCACCGGGAGTTGGGGCGGGGTATGAATAAGTGTGGTTCGTCTCCTTTTCAGCCGAAACACGCCGGATGTACGAGACCGGGAAGAAACCTGCACTTCTAGGTCGGAGGCCAAGAGCCATTTTTGGAACCAACTAAGGATGGTTACAGCTTCACCACGGTATTATAAGCTCTTGCTTCTTCTGTGTCACCTGATTATAAGGAAACAATTGAGATCAAGACAGTATTAAGATTTGCTTCTAGATGCTAGTTACACGTTCGCTCCATTCCCTGTCTCTATATCTTTTGCATTAATTAATCTGGCGGCCACATCTTTCAAAGGCCTTTCCCAAAAATTTTCACCACCCTCCAGCCTACACAAATAGATACTTGGCTTGCTGCTATCTGTCTCCTGTCCTTCCTCCACAATGTAAGCATCGCAGGATGCTTTAGACTTATGTATAAGCCTGAACCAGCATGGGATGGTGTTTAAATGTACCAGCACATTACTTCTATTCGGGGGGGTTGCAGAGACGATAGAGACGCGTGCAAAGATTCCTTAACACGGTGATGTTAGCTTGGCATGGTCAAAAGGGCGGACTAACCGGAGGTTGAGACGTGACACCGTGGGAACGGAACAAAAATAACGTAGTAATAAAGCCGTGCGGTCAATTCAATGAAGAAGCTCTTGATGGAAGACATATTTAAGATACCGAATGTTTTGCTGATGAATGCAAGCAGGTAAGTCAGAGCATGGGGCTTCAGTTATCCTGGGGTTTAGTCTCCCCTTCCAGATATTAAGGCAACTACTCGATTTTATAGCCAATCCATCCCCTGAAGAGCCAAAGGTAGGGGATAGCCAAAGCCCCCGTGCTCTAACATAAAGTAGTTGCCTGTCCGCTCTTACAAGTACTATGTAGTACTGCCTATGAGGGGAATGTGAAAAGTGGAGATGGGTGACAGGGCTAGAGCCTGACTAAACCGCATGTGGATGACTTTTCAAAATTCGGCTACTTGGGGAGGTGAGCCGTTTCCCCCTCTCCCGTGCTGTCAGACACCTCTTTTGCGACATGAGCGACATACCAACAGATTACGGTGGCTCGTTGGGCCAGTTCCAGATTGATGCCCCACCATCAGAGCCACGCAAACGAGATCATAAAGCCGTATGGGATAGGCTAGCTGAAGCCATCCCCCGAAATGAAGGTGAATGGCAAGCCACCAGGCGTCGTCACGACTTTGACTCCGCGGAAAGAATCCCCGGCACCCTAGCTCAGCTGCTTGATTCGGAATCGAAAAAGACAAGCGATCTTCATACAATTGCGTTCGTGGCTGCGTGTCGTGTGGATGCGTACTGTGACGGGGCCACGTCTCAGGCGTACTCGAAGCTACGGACGTACCTGGGCAATCCCGGTCTTGCTGAGATCACCCTGGACAGGTACATCAAGTCAGTGACAAGACTGGTGGAGAGCCTTGATGTTCTCTACAAGAGAGGTCTCTTGCACCGTGCTTATGAGTCGATCCTCTTCAGTGCGTGACACAAACGAGCTACCGCAATCTTTGTTAACATCTTCAGTACCCTCACAGTTGTCGCATCTGCGCATATTTGGAGAACATCCAGCAGATTTCCGAAATGCTTTTAGCTTCTCACGACCGCCGTCTGAGATCCAAGGCTCGCTTGTTCTCTACATCCCATTCCTTGTTCATTACATCCGCCCTGATCTCAGGTACAAGTTGCTCTTCATCCATGGAAACTCCTAGACTAAAAGGTGTGGGATTAGTTATTATGACATCTGCAGGGCACTCAACACCCATGTACTGGGTGAAGATGAACTTCATTTGTTCCGCCAAGCACTCGAGAGCAAAACGCTGATATCACGCCTTCCCCCTGCACCGCCTATCACACCACCTCTGTGCATTATGCAGCACTTCCTGCTTTTCGATCTGCCGAGGCGCATGCGGCAGGAAATTAGTTCCTTTGCAAGCCATCTACGGGGATACAACCCACCTCCAGGACAGTCCAGTGGAGCTGAAATGTACAGTTACCAATGGGACCCTCTTCACCAGTCTGTGGCGGACGGGGCAGTCGACGTGCTAGTGAGTACTCCGTCAGTAACATGGCACGGTGTTCTGATATAACAACAGGTCTCACAAGGTTACTTTCTAAAGGGAGAATATCCCAAAGTGACTTTGCGTATT
The DNA here is from genome assembly GCA_021655885.1 of Fusarium abutilonis. NCBI lineage: Eukaryota > Fungi > Ascomycota > Sordariomycetes > Hypocreales > Nectriaceae > Fusarium > Fusarium abutilonis. The sequence goes on from JAJJWN010000262.1 coordinate 10,042, forward strand.
GTGCATCATGAGTCTGGTAGTCTGATGACGCCGGTTGGTCAATATCAGATTGTCGTTCCGGTTATCCAAGGTTCAGCTCAGTCCAGCAAAGTCTCCTTGGGCGGTTATAAGCTTGGTACAGCATGGATACCTTGGAGTGATAATACAGGATTCTTCATGAACCAAGCCATATCGTTGCTGACGCAGAGTCCCATCAATTACATCTTGATACGTTTGGGAGCTGGGGGCTCGACATACGATTCCCACAGCCAACTGACAGGGTAACCGGCAAATCATGACGCATGAAGGTGAAGGTTCTTTCGCCAACCTGCTCACAGTCATTACGTACTCTGTCAGTATGCTCATATGCAGGAGGTGCAGGAGGTGCAGGAGGTGCATACCAGGTTGGGGCCGATTTCAACATGAGACCTAGACCCGGTGAGTATGCAAGAGGTGCAAGAGGTGCAATCTTAGTGTGTGATACGAAGTGTGGTATGTAATTGGGCGGGCTAAGAGGGGCTGGAAACACGGGACTCGGTGGGAATATGCAGGGGGTGCAACAGGTGCAATTCTTGTCCTAACTCCTTCCCTTCGTTTAATCGCATGGCATGGCAATTTGCCTGATTTGAGAGTAGCGCCACCAGGTTTTGGACTCCAAACGTCATCAGGTTTTACAGTTGCAAGACTTTTACCAACTTTCAATGGCCAGCACACAAGCAAATCGGTCGTTTCTAGACACCGAAATATCGCCAGATATTTTACCGGAAGAAGCGCGTGACTTTTTCCTCCAGAACGGCATATATTATCATGAGAGTGCTGAGATTGGGAACCTGGCTGTAACTCTACGCGGCAAGGACGTCGCTGTCATTCATCTCTGGCGTTATGCCAGAAAAGATCCAGTATGAAGATTCGCTACCTCATTTGGCGTATCAATACTCAACTCTCTTAGCGCGCAGATGCGATTCTTCGACCTTTCCAAGGTGGTGGATATGGCCGTTTCTACTTGCGCCACGTTGACAGAGGCAGATTCCTCATACATGACCCGGATGGTACCCCAGAACATCTAATCTCCATTTACATGTTACCAAGCAATGTAATCATTCGATTCTATCCCACATCACACACTCTGCATATCCCACGTCGGGCTGTAAACGAACACGACGTGCTCTTCACTGTTCCTTACGTTTTCCTGGAAAACAGAGGTTTGGAGGCGGTTGAGATCAAGATGGACAAGGGCGGCTTGTAAGTTATGATCCAGTTTCTATTACAGCATACTAATGAATATAAGACTCATTGCGCATCCCCGTCTTGCGTTTTCAATTGACCAAGCTGATGGATCTGCGACGGGTTATATTCTTCAGCTCCCCATGGCTGACCCTCAGACATCTCCTTCAAGAAGCTAGAAAAGTCGACGAAATTTAACTTTGGCTGGTGATCAGACTCGTCTGCTCGCCAGGGTGGAAGGATGACATATTCTAGTCCGGTGGGTTGGAGAAATGACTTCCAGTCTTTGGGCTGTTGGACAATAGCCTTCTCAGTCGCGCCGGTTTGGAGTACAGCCAGAGAGCTTGCCTGGCACAGCAAGTGTTCCTGTATACGAGCCTTTCTATCCTTCCGCACTTGCTTTTGTTGGTAGACCATCTCAGCATTTCGTACCTGTGGTGTCACCGTGCATTTATGGCTCACGATATCATTGAGCTTCGCCTGAATCAGTGAAGCATTGCAATATCGGCAATCGTAATTAATTTTCTGATCTATGCCCGTTAGTTTTTAGACATGATACGACGTCAACCGCTTCCTACGATTGTCTTCATGCCGCTCCCGATCTTGTTTCCGCTTGAATTTTTTAGAGCAGCTAGAGCACTGAAAGGGCCGAGAAAGATCTTTAACCTTTTGGGGAAGTAAAACTAGCTGCGACTGACGGCCATATACGTTAGAAGATATGATATTGACATATAAAACATACCTCATGTAATTCTATATGGGACAGTAACCGAGATGGCGGTATGAGCTGAGAGCATACTTCGCAAGGCTCTGCTTCCATGACTAATAGTTGAAGGTTCAAAGTTCTGAGGTGTCGACGCTGCTCGAGCAGGACCCCCACTTATGCTGACTACTGGATATTTACTTAGCACGGCAAATTCGGGTAACGGGGCTTGTCAATTCAGCCCAACACCTGCCCAACATCATCTACGGAACTTGGGGTGTCTAGATCAAAATCTACCATCTGACTTTTCCGAAAATCTTACTACCAACAGCACTACCATTATGTCAAAGTGCGACCTAGGCTGCGAGGAAGGTATCATTCCAACTACGGGCCAAGTTTGCCCCAACTGCGGGATTAAAAAATGGCAAGCCAACAATATCTACAAACCAGTCTAATCCTCTCTAACATCTTACCAGAATCCACATATGAAGACAGGATCTAAGCCCATCGATGACGCTGCGACACGAACCCCGATTAAGGAATAAGGAAGGAGATGATGGAAAACAAGACGGAGGATCAATACTGGTTGGCAAGGAAAACAAATGAGTCAATAGAATCTACCTGAAATATTCTGCCTAAAACATCTTTTCTTTGGCTTGTCCCACTGCTATCCATACCTTCAAACCTCTTACTTTCTGTGCTCTGTAGCTAATCCCACCGGCTTGAACTTCTTGGGGCTTGTTTGATCATGGGGACCAGAGTGGCCCATGGTGTTTTCTCTCCATTCCACCGCAAAATTGGCACTTGAGAGCAGTCAATAAATCTACTCTCATTTTCAGTGAGTTTCCGTTCCCCATATATCACAATCGCCTGAAAGCTGGCACGACGATTGAGGTCAACCCTAAGTTGAAACTCGTAGTCTGTATCTCCAGCTTTCTCGGTGAATTGCCATGATTTCGGAAGCAATTCGGTTTGGACGACAACAATAGTGTACTTGACAGGCCGAGAAATAATACTATTTGGGAGTTCTATTGTGGTTAGATTTGCTTGGCAATGAAATCACCCAGACCATACCATGATCTTGGATACGCTGAGGAGTGCTTCGCCAAAACTTGAAGATCCAAAGCTGGTAGCCGAGGATGCCAATTGCGACACCGATGATCAGTACGGAGAGGGCCACAATGGCAACGTTTCTGTCAGAAAGACACATATAAGGCATGAGTTTGGATGATGGCGGTATAGTAGTTTCCGAAGAGTGAGCGTGAATTTCAGTCTCAGTTGGCGATTCGTCTCCCTTTAAGTACTTGTTGGGTTCCCGGGTGCATTGCACTCTGGGTTTGTGGATGATCAGTTCCTTTGTAAGGCCTCACACAGCTGACTTGCACTTACAAAAGCTAGTGCGGATCAGATCCGTAGACCAGGCCATCTCAGCATCATCCCGCCCACTGCACCCCTATGCAAGTACATGCGCTCACACGCCCCCTACACCCCGGTCCCGGACTCTGTCCAGTTCAGCGCCATGTTCCACTGTTTTGGGCAGACAGGCGGGTGATCCATGTTTATCGTGCAAGGTTCAATATAAGCGGGCAAGGTCCCCGACTCAGCTGTGCTTCAAGCTTCAAATGACTCCAAGCTTGTTTTTCCCTTAGAGATTATGCATCAGCCAGGCATCGTTGCCATGTCCCACCACAACATGGAATTTTCCCTGATGGTGCTGTTAAGAGATAAAAACGGAGAAACAACAGAAGGCGTATTCCCATTATGTCGTGACCATGTCGATAGAATCTGCGAGTAAGTTTTTACGCTGCTTCTTCTGAGCTTACGCTAACCTGAGAAAGGAATTCGCCAAAGACCGTTTCTCTACTTTACATAACCCTCGACTTGAAAGAATGGGAACCTTCATCGGTGGCCAACGAGGCCATACGAGATCAAGAAAGGTGGGAAGAAAACGTTTGCCAATGGTTCCGAGAAAAGCATTATAAAGTCTGCCCGAGCCACTTGGTCGATTCTGCACATTGGAATGATTGTTACCGGGGCCTAGAGAGGTTTTCAGGATATGAAGCCAGACTTGATGAATTTCTCCATGCCTTTCATTTGAGAACAGACTTGAAAAAGATCGATAAAGCTTATCATAAAGACATCGGTGCAGCAGTTAAAAAACCAAAGCTATGCAGGTAAATATTAACATTATCTTTTTCAAGGCTTGGCTAACTACAGCAGACGTCTTTTGCTCTTTACTCGATCTCATGCACCACTCTTGTTGCCAACTCTCGAGGAAGTTAGTCACACCTTGAAGAATGCAACAACCAAGCAATTGCCGCGTAGAGGACAATCTGAATTGTATGCATCAAAGCCTACTGCCGATACTCAAAGGAAGCGGAAGGTTGTTTTGGAAGATCCTGAACAGGAAGGGGCCCGGATGAGAAAGTTTCACATGGCAGACGAGGAGAGAACGCTTTAGAGTCTAGGCTTCCTTCAGGACGTTTAGTATAGGAACAGGTTAATAGAGACTCTTTCATTCAGATTACATCGTGGAGACAATTTACCATAGCGACATGGTGCAGGAGAACTGTAAGTTGACTTCCATAGGATCCAATACCTGCACCGGGGCCGGTGCACCGGATGTCATGGCTTCATGAATGGTGACAGAGATACGTAAGGCTGATAACCTGGTGATAAATAGGTACTAAGATGCGGGGTAGGAATGAGCTAGCTGCGCTAGACATGCTATATTTAACAAGTCTACATTTAACAAGCACTTATATATACTTGCTCCTTCTTCTTGTAATATTAATTATATTGAACTCAAAAATGCCTACCGCTCATACTCCAGAAAGAGAGGTCGGGCGCTTGACCCCGTATAATGCCATGATTGTAGAATCGCATGAAAATTTGCGACTGTACAGTGTATTAGCGGCAATTTTTAACTGGCTGTTTCTAGCTGGGTTTGTTGTGTTACCCGGGACGTTCACCTCGCTGGGTCGGGTTACGGCCTTGAATGAATCGAAAGCCGGCCGCATTATGCAGCAGGCTATCCAGAATACTCCGCTGGTTGTCATAGGGTGCCTGTGCTGCTTTTTAGGTAGCGTGGGTATCGGATATATCGCATGGAAGCGGAAGAAGAATCATGTGTGGCTAAATGACCACATCTACCTGTAAGTAAAATATAACGGTCGACGAGCGAAATCTAACTCGATTGTAAGGCCCGGATTGCTGAACTCATCAGTTGCGCTTCTCATGAGTCTCACCAGAGAAGTTGCCCAAAGCAGTAATGTCTTTTACCTGACAGAGGGGTGACCGGTTAATTGTGACGGAGCTATGGGTGACGGATTGCCCTGGACCTATTTCTGTATCTTAGCAGTATACTTGCCAGTATTTTCGGTCTTTTTTATTATCATCGTTTCTGATTCAAAGCTCGCCACCTCCTAAGCAGAAGCTGATGTGGTTAAGAATGCTCTCTCTGAGAGCCTAACTTCCTGAGGCCACACAATATTGTGAGAATAGAGCTTCCGAAATTGTCGTTATGGTATGCTCTGTGCTACTGACCCGAGGGCGAGAGTCCAAATTTAACATCTAATAGGGTTAAAACTCGAAGTCCCCAAGTTACGTGATGTTTGTAGACTTCAACGCCAAGTTCATTGACAGGGTCGGGTTTTAAAAAACGCCCCAATGTAGCTCACCTGGGCCCCACATACCCCCGGAGCGCTTGTGTAATTAGTATAAGACAGATGATCTCGCTGTCTGTCAGAGCCTCTCTTCACTGCCCTATACCGTTGCCAATATGGATTCCTTCGTACCCGCCGACATTGTTTTCAACGATTATGCCATGGACGAATATCCTGGTAACGGTGAGAGTTGTGTAGAAGGGCTTGTCGTATCGATGGACCAACTTGCGCTGGGCGAGAGACCAAGCATAGTTCAACTCAAGCGTAGCAGCTATTCGGTGCATGAGATAATTGGTGCAGGAACTAATGGAAATGTCTACCGCGTCACCCGTGAAAGCATAGGCGATATATATGTTGTAAAGATTTACAGATAGGAATTCAACTCTCCAAAGTTGACATGGAATCATGTGGGTGAGCTAGGCACCGTCTTGAACTATACTAACATCTATCGATACAGAGCCATATTGTGCAAATCGATAGTTTTACCGACTGCTTCGGATACCCAGCATTGTTCACGGAACACATATAACCTGGAGAACTACGCCAACACATGTGGTCCTTCGATGCCATCGAGACGGCAACTATACTGAAGCAACTCTTCGATGTATGTTCCTATCTACACCGCTTTAAGATCGCCCACTTGGATATCAAACCATCAAATGTTTTGGTAAAATCCAGTGCTCCAGTGCATATTAAGTTGGTAGATATGGATGAAGTGTCACTTGGGGTAATGACTCTCGAGCTCATGGTTCTGAACGGGTTACCGGCGCAAAAATCTGTTCAGAACTGGCCTCAGAGCATCCGATCATACCTGGGGTTTCAAAGCAATCCAGTAGCACATCACTTCATGTCAAGGCTTCTGGCAGTTAGATCCCAGGCATGTCTGACCGCCCATGACGGATTGACATATCGATTCTGGCACCTGAGTAAGGCCGAATATGAGGGGATGAGGCCCCCAGAGCTTTGGAAGGCTTCACCTACCGACGACAATCTTACAGACACTGCATCCGGCGGCGACGCTGAACCCTTGACTTCAATATCAGACCCTGCACCATGCAGCGGTGATACTGATATTTTGACCTCGATATCAGAACCACGCCCAAAGTCGAAGACTCATATCACATTCAAATCATCGAAGATCAGATCACTGGAAGGACTTCAATAATAAAGGTCATAAAACGGTAGGAGGGGTTAATTGTTCGTTATTCTCTTGAATGACTATATCTGGCTTGGGTTGAGGAAGCATGTTTATTATTCATGGGCAATTGTCTCCTATGAGTGCTTTATCTTCAAGTGTCTAAGGAAGTACCGGAATTGAGCATACTCCTTCGTCTTTCCTCCGCAGAAGGGACAAACAAATAGACCTCTATTGTTTCTGCAGTTAGCAGGCCTTTCGTTGCGGTGCCTCGACTCCTCATGTGCTTGGAGTCGACAAGCCAGATGAACTGGGAGATCATCTGGCCACAGTGGCTCCTTTGGGAAGTCGGCATGTGATCTACTTGCACGAGATCTTTGTACTTTGTTAGGTGTGGACTGGGATGATGTCGAAGACCTGAGATTGACAATGGAGCGTAGAGGGGGCAGGACTTGAGGTGAATGAGAATGCGGAAGATCATGAATTCTGTCTTTACGCAGTGATTTGAGAACGTTAGAGTTGTGTATAAGGGCAAGCTCCTCTGTACAACCAAGGACTTGAATTCCGAAGCGCGATACGGTAGATATGCATGTTTGAGATAGGGAAGTGTGATTATTGATCAAATGCGACAGAGCTTCCACTAATGGCAGAACTTTAAAGTTGAGGTTGTGTTTATCGCATCTTAACATGTACCATAGACCATTGCCTGGAGGATATTGGATGATCGTACTGTTAAACGAAGTGTTCTTATTCTTCTCTGAAGCATTGTATGATTTCCGTGAGAGCGTGGTATTATTGAGCACCTATTGTATTATAAAGTTAGATGAATAGGGGGAAAAAGAATTGAAAGAACAGTACCTCGACAGTAATTGACTGGTTAGGCTTTGGTTCACAAAGAGAAGGGTGAGGCTAGGAACGTGTTACCCCGGGGGGATGCATCTTGGTTCAGTGGTCGGGCAAAATGAATGCAGAGAAAAACAGTTTTCCATCGAGGTGGGCATCGCGATATACCCGTGTGACAGCCGGAGGAGGTCGGAGCGGTTCGGTATATGTGGGGCCAGACACCGACACTTACGCCGTAAACAGGGTCGGCAACGGAGCGGCCGAACTTGGCTAAACCCCGCACCAATTTCATCTATAGATAGTTCGCCTGGCCCTTGGACTTGTTCAAGGGAGCCGAGCTTTCAACTTCTATGCTTTCTTACCTTTGCCGTTAATATGCCTTCCCAAGCCACCTTTTGGAAACACTTATTCATCCATCCAAATCATGAGCACAGTGCGACTGAGTGGCATATTGTCGGTCGTAGTCCCTACATGAAATTACTTGAGGTAGCTGTACCTGTTCAAATTCTACCCCATCACCCTTACCGGGCCTATCCACACATCCCTCGCGTGTCTATTGACCTCCTGGTTACCTTAAAGGAGACAAATGAGCTGGGCTATGAGGGTGCGTTGAGGAAACAGCAACGATTGTTTCTAGAAAACGCAAGAGAAGGGATTTTCCGTCACGGAGCCGGGCTAGGAGACTGGTATAGACACCGCTATCTAAACTTGCGATCCTGGATAGAATACTTCATTTTGCTACAGGATCTTCCGGTTAGTTCATGTACCTCTATATCTAGTGCCTATGTTCTTCTTTAACCAAGCGAAGTCTTTATACCCTTCCCCCTCTGCCTCCGAAGTGGCGTTGATTACCAAATTTAGCCAGTCAGCCTTGTTTCTGGCATTTGGTGCTATGAAGTTTCACGAGCCGGTATCCCAACATCTCCAAGGGTTAAATCCAAGCGAATTGCTTGAGAGGATCCGGCGCAGTATCGAGACCAGACTCAGTGGACATCATGCCTACCCTATGCAAGAACAAGAAATCGTCTCACGTGTGCGACACGTCTTGGTATACGCTGGCGGACCTAACAATCGAGCACAAATGGAGCAGCTAGGGCATCAAACGGAAAATATTGATATGTCGTTAACTTTCAGACATCTGCTGTGCGGTGACACGAGCCCGCGCCAGCATGCCCATTTTGAAGATGTCATGCAACAAGTAAAAACGGCTCGTGCTTTTCGCGGGCGTTTGGTGACCCGAAGACTTATTGCCGAACTGTCCGAGGAGATGGACAATTATTCATCGTTAAGAACGAACGTGAGTCTAAAACGGATATCAAATAGCTTCACAACCTAACTTTGATCAGGGTCTTCCTACGTCGTGGGTATCTTATTTGGCAGTTCATCATGAGAGAAGTTTCGGGGCACTCATTGGTGAAGTGTCTGGTCTTCTCAGAGAGGCAATGCATCCCGACAATACCAAGCAACTATTTGTTATCTGGAACTTTACACGACTCCGAGGCTGCGAGGAAGAGATCAGGCAGCATTCGAACGAACTGTTCCGAGAAGCTGTGCAGAACATTCAGGGTTGCGAAACTCCGCCAGCGCAGCTGATCATTGATACAATGACTTTGTTCTGCCTGGCTAGGATATCCTTTGAACCCAAGTTATCCTTATCGCCATCAGACATTCTCGGAGGGTTCAACAATATACTGATGCGAGGGTGCCTGGGTGACGACACTATGTGTCTATGGCGCTGTCTTTTGTCACTACGTCGAGTACTTCAATCATCGAACTTCACTGGACGCAGTCAGCGGCTAGTAAATTTTATTAATCAGCTGGGCCTGCCTGATCTTATGCCCGAGGGCAGTGAGTTCTTTATTGACTGCTATTGGAGTGTCCGATCGTTGGGAGACATTTCGCACTCTGAATCGCTCCATCGTGCACGCCAAAAATCAGGCTACTTTCCAATTGAGTTGCCTCCCTTGAAGTTATCTGAGGTGCGCGCTATCAAGGCTGATTCCGAATCGTCAGATGATTGTATAATAGTTAACATGAATACAATCAGGAATGGGAAAGAATCTCAGAATGGGGAAACATATGAGTCCGTGGTGCTAGGTGATGAGGTAGCATCCGGGCCAAGTCAAGCACCATACGCTAATGAGAGACACAATCTCTCTAGAACGAGAGCCAAGGCACGGATTACGTTGGCTGAGAGGCGACTGACGAGAGAAAATGGATCTCGACGCCTTAGGGAAAGATATGAACACAACCAGATCGCCCGCCACTAATATACATAGCATCATTGCGAATTGAGAGAGCTGTTTGCTTAGATATGGATGGTGTTGGCCTGCCTGTTGTCTTAAGAGTGAAACCTGGCTATTAGGCGCCAGAGATTAATTTTAACATGATGTTTTAAAATCAGTGCTTATCATGATATAAATGCTCTGAAGCAATTAGATAGACAAATGTTCTGACGAAACTCATTCAAAACTCCAAGAATCCGAATAATCTGTCCTCATATTGTTCAACATGATCTTTTCATACATTATCAAGTAAATGGGCACCCTAGTCCTGCTTGTTTTAGAGATTGCTGCTCTTGCTGTTATACTTTTTGGGATCCAATGTGCAACAGGGTATTTCAGTTGGTTTACAAAGCAGCGAATTTCGATGCAGGAGATCTCAGAGATAGAGCACGTCCAAGAGGCCTTCATCATCGCCATCTTCCACACTATCTTCCTGACTCTGTGAGCAATGGAGCGCATGGAAGAACCTTGTAATAGACATCTGTCTAGCAGGGACAATTGTTTAAGTTTAGTGTTCAAAGGGTGCTTGTTCCTATATAACAGTCTTCCAATGACATTGATTGGAATTCTTTCTTAGATAAAGCCTCAAAGCTCCTTGAAAGGTTCCTTGATGAAATCGTTTCTTTTCTCTTCAACATGTTCTGACCACAGAATGAAAGGTAACATGATCTGAATCGTACGTAGCGACCAGTAATCTCCAGATATTACACCATCAATACGGCCGTGATCCACACTGAAGGAAGGTTCTCTGCTGACTGCAACTGTGACAATGCCGTACTTCCGTGTTCCTCTCTCAATCTCTTCCCGTAATTCGTCTGGCCAATATCCGTCATCAATCGCTTCGAGGATCATTCCTTTGACTCTCGGAAAGGCGCTTCTGAACACCTCGTGGTTGAAACCAAGATATGCTGTATAACTCTCGACAGCTGGAAGGTTGTGTTCTGGGAGTAGATTGCTGATGTTGAGTTTCTTGGGGTTGGAGCGTGGCCAATATATGACTTTCGGGTGAAAGTTTATAATATCTCCCACATATGATCTTGGCCCGGGTACGAAACGGTTGTTCTTTTTTCGGGTCCCACATGGGAGAAAAAGCTGATCATTGACCAGATTGATAACTCGGTTGAGCCCGGACGTCGCTGCTGTTCGAACAGATGCAAGTATATTACCAAGTCCTTCTGCGCCATACGCGGTATGCGGCTTGAAGGCTGCCGTTAGCACAACAGTTTTGTTGATTGTTATCGTATGCTCTAGAAACGTAGCCACCTCGACCAATGCGCTCGTACCAACTGTTACAACGACTGCATGAATGTCTGGCCTGGAGAGGTATTCCATCACAGTGTGGTGCAAGATAACCAGGTGCGACGTGTTGAAGTTTATGCTGTCCAACTGTAAAATCTGGTCGGAGACCACATGAGCCACTTTTTCCAATTCGTCTTTGATTTCGTCGATAATAACATCAATATCGAAGGCGCCCGCTGTGTAATGTGTTGTATCGGTCGGAGAATTGCCTTTTCCGCTAATCGTGCCACCAGTGACTATCAGAGCAACTGTAGGGAGGTGTGGTTCGGTGTTGAGAAAGCATTGCTTGCTATCGAGGCCAAGTTGACCAATGTTGTAGGTTTCGGTGTCTTGCAGCGTTGATGAAAAGAGGAGGAAGGTAACAACCAGGAGAGCCCAGAAACGCCAGTCGTGGTTATGCATGATGTAGCTACCAAGGTGTCAAGAACTAAGAACAAACAATGAGGTTTCTTGCAGGTATTGGGATCCTGTATTTTGTAGCTGAGTATAGGGGAGTGTAAGATAACAAGACAGTGATGAGATCCATCGCACTTAAAGTACCGGTCCAGATCGGAGCGGGCCCATTTGGTAACTAGAGCTGGTGACTTAGGGTACCCGGACAAGACACAGGCCTGATCTCAGTGAGCCGAACGAACAAAGCCTCCACTGTGCTTTCCATCCACTTATGCCAACCTTCTTCCTCGGACCAGTCTAACTTGCGAACATCATTTGGGTCGAACTTGAACCCTCCACCCTGGCTACTATATTCAAGATTGAAGCGCTCAAACTCTTCTGTAGATGGGGTCGGCAACAAAGTCCATTTATGGATTGATTCTATCAAATTCCATTAGTTGTGTTTCTGGTGAAGGTTGTTATCTCAAACCCACCGTCGTCATCTGGCGTCACCTCTTTGTACTTATTGTCGGTAAGTCCTTTAACATACGTAATCATGCTGGCGGCGCTAGGTACGAGAAAGAATTTTTGCCTTTCACTAACTTGTTTGAAAATATCAGAGAATGGCTGAAACTCGTTTTTAGTTAAACTTGCCATGGCCTTGATGCAATGACAAAAATTATAAAAGTGCCGTCCACGGTGATTACTGCGTAAAGCCTTGTACATCTAACATTCTATCCGTTGGGGTCGTGCTGTCACGTCACACACTCAGTGCGGTAATAGCTGGCTGCGTACTCTAGCCGCCAAGCCAGCATTACAGCTCTTGCATGATCACCGGATACGACCGCATGCCCTGACTTGATGGCTTGCTGCCAGTATGATACAACAGCAGAGCAAGGCATTGCGACACGGGACGGGGAGCTGGTTAGAGAGTTGATGAGTGTCATAACCCTGCTCATGCCTATCCCTTACACCTCTTGCATATTCTAGGCCCTAAGATTGCACCTCTTGCACCTCTCGCATGTGGTGTGGCAAGCTATTGGCCTCGGGATGTATCCCATTGGCGGGGAATCAGATACAGTTTATTTACAAGCTAATCCGTATGAAGATGACTTTTGTGTATCCGGCTTTTTCAGGAAGCACCCCATAAGCGATATCAGCTGATTTTAACGTTCCAAGGACGCTAATGCAAAGTGATTGCAACCCCATAAAAGCCTCCCATATTAAATTGACGACCTTAAATCGGGACTTGGAACTGTGTGGATGCTAGACTTTGGAAATACCGACTAGGCAAATGAGGAGACATGTATCAGCCCGCAGCCTTGACGAATTACCAGAAAATGGCAAATGAAACGGCTGGGGACTAGGGTGCTGGAAGAAACAGAGTGACGCCCTTGCCAAAAAAAAAGATGATCATCAGGTCTCATCCATATGTTCAATTGTGACAGCTAATAGACATCCAGGTACCCCCTTGCCCTCCCCGCCTGCCTCATTTCATTCCTCGAACTCCGATTACCTAGTTATCGAGAGCAAAGCTGTACCAAGACTAAGACCGAAAATCGCCGCCGCGAAATCAGACCACCTAAATCTGTAAAAAGGGACCGGGAAGACGCGGAATTCCTGCGGCTGGTACTGATAAGTATATGATTTGTTGGTGATATAGAGTTGCCACTGTTCAGGTGTCGGCGTTGAAAGACCCGCCACAAATGCTACTCAACGTTAGATCATGACATAATTCGCGCTATAGTTTTAAGCCCTACAATCAAAGACTTCAACTTGATCTGCTGGTACTCTACATCGTTCGTCATCCACGTGGAAAATGATAATGCTTAAATCCGCGTATCGGGAGGAAGGAGACATTATAAATGATCAAGGCCGTTTGTTTAGACAGATGTTGTTAGGAATAATAGGGATGGTTTAATTGTGTGAAATAAACAGGAATAGGGCATTGTTATGTATGTGTATGGCAAATCAGCTGTTGGGCTGTTGAGCCAGTTCTTGACAACGGGCTGGAAGAGAAACCAGATGAGTCAACATGGCCATGAATGCTATTGGTGTAAGCTTCTCTCAAGCCCTGATTCAGCTTGATTAGAAGCTAATCCAAAAAAGGATGACTTCTGTCGATCCTATATGTGTGGTAGGGGTGGGTGGTGGCCTCAAAACAGGGCTAACTTATAAAGAGATGACTTCTAGTAAGTTGGCTATTTCGGGCAGGCAGTTCGCGATACCCCTGATCATGTTAGCCACCTGTAGAGTGGGTCTCTGATTGCTCTTCTGCAGCGTGGTCGAGTTGGATGCATATTTGAGACGAGAATTGAGTGCAAATCTTACCCCGTCCACTGAGATGCCTGGACGGCTTGAAAGTGAGGCGGTCGAGCAATACAACATTCTGTTTCTAGCTGCGACACGTCGCTTACGTCTCCAGGGAAGGGGCAAACTCCGTTATGTAGTGTGATTAGACGTGCAGATAGCGGCCGCTCCAGACTTTAGTTGCTGATCACTCACATTCTCCTAATAACTGATTGCTGTGGTGGCCAGCCATGGGATAGTAAAAAGCAAAACGTCTGCGGGCTATAGCCCAATATGACGGCAGAGGATCTTATGGCCATGCCCATTCCGCCCCGTGTCTTCTCCCTAAGGTGCCTAGGTAGGTACGCCTGATTACCTTATAAGATTGATATGCCTCTGTTAATGATCTTACCTCATCTCTTATTAATTGAATATTATAACTACTACCTCTATCTGTTAACATCAACAAGTCTAAACTACTACTTCCATCCTTCAACATGTCTCAAATAATAGATGATATGGTAAAAGAGCATGGGATTATTCAGAAGGTTAATTCGGAGCTTGGATATCATTTCCATCTGATCATAATTGGCCGACCAAGTGAACTTTCCTACAGTAAGTCCTAGGTCAGCATATCCCTCTCATACTAATAGCATATAGACATGGTCCGGGATAAATTCCCGCATCCTAATGAGGAAGAGTTCGCCAAATGGTATGCTCGTGTCCGCGAGCTAGGTTTGAACAGGGAAATAAAACGCGAGGAACTAATTAAGTCCTGAGGAGCTTGCTCAAGGTTGTTAATGAACGATATGATAGTACCCTCTGATAGCTGTACTATAGAAATGCCAAAAATATCGTCACCCACCCACTTCTCTGCTTTATAACATAAGTGCAAGGCTGGCCAGTAAACAAGCACTTGAGCGGCCGCTCCCTGTACGTACAGTCGTGATGCATACATGAATTACCCCTTATACTGGTGCCAAGAAGATTATGTTTGTAGGTCTCTCACATGTTTCCTCAAGCCTCTTGGAGACCTACTTATATCCATTCCTCATCCTCTTTACGTTAGTCTTTCATCTAAGCCTTAATCCAATGCAAATATTTGCCAATCTCTTGTTGTTCTTTTCTCAGCAAACCAATCTGGAAAAAATGTCAACTGAAGACTCTGTCCTCGAGATGTTGGCGGAGTTAGAATTTATTCTGGTCCCATCCTTTATAACCAGGCTCGACGAGGTCAGCAAAAATCCCAAGATCTCTGAAGAAGACCGGTCGGATTGTGAATCTCTGAGAACCAAGGGTAAGCCAGGTTGAGATCTAGTATGTATACACATTCTAATTGCATTTAGCTCTAGCGACACGACGCCCTACGCAAGAGGAAGTTAACCAGTACCTTGCCTACCTGGAAATGCAGGGCGGAAACGCAACAGAGAAGTCACGAAAGTCGGAAGATTGGCTACGATATACTGGACAACATGACTACTTGCATTATATAATGATCTGTAAATGGTTATATAAACTTTCGAAGGTTGAATAAGCTTTAAGGGGAACGTCAACTCAGCACTTAATAAAGGCATTATTCTATTAGCTTAGGTAAAGGTGGCGGGTTAATGCAGGTTAATTATAATCTAAACTATTTGATCGATCTGAGGTAGTTCCCTCCGACACTGTACTTCATAAACGCCAAAACCTTTGTTACCCACACCAACCAAGCCGCTGCCCGACGACTCTACCACAATCTGTTGCCGCTTACCTGGACGAAAAGGGGGAAACAGTCCGACGTTATTCCCAAACGCCTGGTCTGACACCCAAAGGAAAAGAGAGTAACGTTTAAAAGTACAGCTCTAAGTCTCACGGCCACCGTTGCACACTTGACCCCAATCGAGTGCAATCTGTCCCACGGTAACATACTGGTCTTGCCAACACCCTTCAATGATTATGCCCCCGACGAGGCCAGCAGCTACTGGAAACACATTGTCCAAAAAGAGCTGATCAACCCTTTGCTGATACGAAAAGTAATCTTCTCCCTCAATCCAGTGTGGCTTATGGCCTGACATAATGGTGTAGCACACGGAGCCCAAGCTGAATATATCCATAGCTTCAGTGGGAATTGGTAGCTTTCGGGTGTCGAAGAAACCGGCATCAGGAAGATCTAGGCCGCCTATATTCCCATACTTCGAATTTCCGAAATCACATAGACAGACATCAATACGACCGTCGGGACGAGAGTAGAGTAGGTAGTTCTCGGGTTTTAGGTCTGAGTGAACTACACCCTTAGAGTGCAGGTAAGCAATTGCTTCCGTAGCTTGTAAGCACCATGTAACCTGAGTTTCCAGGGTCATGGTGGAAAACCATGTATTGATGTACTGTTGGAGGTTCCCTCTGTCTGCTTCAGCAAACTTGAAACCCTTGGGATCAGCTTGGCCAAGAAATCTAGATGTAATTAGCATTACTTGGTAAGGGCAGATGAGGATATCTTACTTTACGATGCGTGGATGATCTCCCAAGACTTGAAGTATCTCATACTCAGTAAGGTAGCTAGTCTTCGCATCCCTTATCTCAGAGTGCTTCTCGGCATCTGGAAATTTCCACCAGGCATATCGAGGGTACTTGAGCACGACGTTGTTTTCCAGCTTCCCAATACGAGCATGATTGCTCTCGTGGATAGCAGCGACGACTGCTGAGGGCCGGTAGTCCATTCCAATGGTGTTCCATGACGTAAAGTCATTACTGATCTCAGTCTATGTATATGAATGAGCGCTCATGCTGTAGGAGAGGGTGTTAAAGGGGGCTTACGGTGGTACTGGTCTTGATTTGACGAGCCGACAGCCTGTTCCATAAGGACAGGACTGGTCCGAGAGCTCGCGAGATGATGGCCACCGGTCGCCAAAGGAGGCACCATATAGTTCGCATATACGACATAATTTATAATAGGTGTAAGAGGCACGGTATAGTGGCAAGTATGACAAGCTGGTGAGCTGTGGAGATTAACCTCCCTAGCGCCCCTAGAAGAGTGTCAATCACGTGCAGAGTGTGGGGGAAACGTGTCATTACAGGCTACCCAAAAAGGCTAGACTGGCTGACTGATACACCAGTCATACGTTATTGCTATTGGCTTAGCGTAAATTCTCAATTGACTGGTCTCAAGGTGATTAAAGCTATGGAATGGTTCCTATCCGCCGTAACAAAGATGCTCGGGGAAATGCGGAAACTGGTATGACCGTAGAGTGAACAGATAAACCCGAAAGATCCAATCCAATGAACTCAATTCATTCCCTACAGACAAAGAAGAGTACATGATTCACTAGGCGATACGCGCTCATGGATTCCTACAGCCGTATTTGCCACATTTCACCGCCTTCCGACTTGACGCCATTTGATTCTCCTTGACTCCAGTACACTTGTCTGTGCCCTTGTGGGGGCAAGCCTGGAAGCTCACTTCGTCCTTGTCCGTATCGCCGCAAGTGTAGATGCGTAGGGAGACATTCTTTTGACACATCTTGACAGACTGATACTAAAAAAGGCCAACCACAGATAGCGCAGGAGTAGAGGACACGTACATTTTGTTGCCAAGTCTGGCTTGTTTCTTGTGTCTCTTGTAGATGGTCGATAATTCTAGGGATTTGAGGAGACAATCGCAAGTGAAGAAAGCCCGGTCTTATAAGTATATATTTTACTTACGTCTCAGACGATCAGGCGCATGCCATGCTTCATGGAGGCCGAATGACCTACAGGGAACTTTTGGGGCACACTGACTGCATATCGGCCAGGCAGAAGTGCAGAGACGGCTTACCCTTACCTCCAACTTTGCAACGCTGTTGGTGTGTTGGTGTGTGTAGATGTATAGGGGGTAAAAAAACGTAGCTGGCCATTACAGTAAATCTTGGTGTAGAGGCCAGCTAAGTTTTTTGACCCTTGAGAGAGGATAAGTACTTAGCTACGTGTGTAAAGTGCAGTATGGAGTACTGTTGACTGTCTGTTCTCATTAAGGAATGGCGCTCGCGTGATCCGCGCCAATGGATAAAGTGAGGCGAGAGGCAAAGCTGTGTGGAACACGCATCAACACATACCGGAACTGCATTGCGCACCAGGCGGATCAAACTGTCAATTGTCGGATGCCATGGATTCAAAGCATGCAATTCAGATCTCAAAGAGCAACAGCTGTTGAAATAATGCTAGGTGACGAGCTCTAGGTGTCGAGAATTCTGGTTCTAAATTTAATCTTGCCGAAATGTAATAATTAGTACATCTGATAAGAATTAGCAGCTTGGCGCGGATGGGAGCGCCCCTGAGACTGGGGCTGAGTAAAAATTCCATGTGTATGGAGGGGCGTAAGACTAACAAGAGCGAACGGCGGCTGTTACGGCGGTCTTGGTCCGTTATCGACGGATGATGCTGCGGTTAATAACGGTGACAAAAAGATAACGGTGATATGCAGCATAAGCAGGCTGGAGCCGATTATCGGAGACAAGGGAGGATAATTAATCATCTGACTATCGGTGTCCGGATGAACATCGGCAAATCTCCAAATTTTTCGAGCTAAGACCAGCTTGACTTTGAAAGACTCCCCCGTCCGCTCTCCCATAGTCAAGCCACTAATCGGCGGATTAGTAGTTAGGTCGGTGACGACCAGCGAATCCCCGCTGTTGTATGTTTTTTTTATGGCCCTATTGGGGAGTGACTTATCTTTGCTCTAGCGTGTCTGTCATTATAAACTCATTGTTTAAGTTGATCAGTTCTCCCACTGGTGCCCTACAGCATATCTAGTACACCAAGTAACCAACATAGAGTCGTTTAAGCTCAGCAAATCGGAGATTGAAATATGCTTAGACTGAAGTCTTATTAGTGGAGTCACACATGTTAGTCCCTTATACTTCAAATAGGCACTTTCTTGTGACTGTTAACTGGAACTCTGGCACCGTCTGGCGATATAAGTGCATGATCTTCTACCAAGTTCTCATACTGAAGTGGACAGTATTACCCTACACACTTGATCATCATCACTGGAGCTGCCTGTGCCTAAGCCTCAAACTTGCCACTTACAACGACCTGACAACATACTGCATAATCTAACAATCACATCCCTCAGTCACTTGGGGTCATTAAAGCGTGGCTGTGCACCCGACGGTCAATTATTCACTCCCAGCTAGAGATGCACTCTATAAAAGTAGAAATACTCCCAGTGGACCTTGCACAAGAAGCTTCTCATTTGTCACCTACTGCGAGCTTTCTTTTCATTTCAGCCATTCGAACAAAAGAACCTGTGCTTGACGCACGTCTAATCTTGGAACATGTTTATTATTAGCTGTACCAGGGCCAGATGTCCTTGTTAAGTCAGCGGTAGGATTCGATTCCATAAGAGCATAGCCCCCTCTTGTCAGCCTGACAGGGCCGAAACCAACAAGGTGGAGAGATCGGTTCATATCCTATTCTCATGCGTAGATTTCAGGAGAAGCACGCTGCCATGCCACATCATAATCACCTTGGGCTACAAAAATAGCCTTTGTCAATGTGTATCTGCGTATTGTTATACGAACATCCAAATGCTGCTCATTACATTCTGATCTCTATACTCTTGACTTCATCCAAGGCGTCGATCATGTGGTTCTCTTTCGTTATTCTTTTGGTCAAGTTTATGATCATTTGGCCAGTAGCAAAATTACCCTTGACAGCTGAGAAAAAAATTCGAACTCAATTGATCTTGGGGTATCCAAAGGTGACTCGCAATGCCCATTACGTGGTCCGGGCCACTTCATCCGAATGTAGAAGTCGCCGAGGTACGGTGTGGCCAGATTGCATGGGGATATACGAAGCGGTCATCAATTCAAGGTCCGGTTAGGACATTGATTATGAAGGCGTAATCCTTACGATTGGCTAGATTATAAACGAGTAGAAGGGAGAGCTAATAGGAAAAGTGGTGGTGGAGTAGACGGAGTTGGCATGCTTACTATACGTCAGAGCATAGGCATAAACCTAGGGTTCCTGTAAGCGAGTAAACGGGCTGGACAGGCTGTATTTATATAGTACAGGAAGGATGAAATAGAATAAATATCCCTGTAGTTCCGTTCATGGAAAGTCATTGGATCACCTCACTCACAAACAGAACACATCAAGCATTCAAACAACCAACTTAACCAACCTTCAAACCAGTCCCCAATCATGCATTTCCTCACAATTCTCGCTGGCATCGCTACCTTCTCTACCGCTGTCGCTGCAGCCCCCGAGGAGAAGCCCTACGTTGGTGTCGCCGTCATGACCTACAACGGCGACGAATCTACACCTATGAATGTCCCTCTCGGCGTTCTCACACACGATACCAGAAAGGTGACCGAGATCGAGATCGCCCGCGCCTACTCTACTGTGCCGGGTGTCCAGCCTCCCGAGCTCGAACAAGTCACTTGCCAGATGTACAAGGACAAGTACGGCAGCGTGCCTGCTAGCAAGGACTTCACTGCCGAGAAGGGTGCACTTATCAGCACCAACCCTGTTGATTTTGGCTGGCTTCTTTGCCGTGTCAACGCCTCTAAGTGAGAGTCGAGGAGATCACTTTGATCAAGACGGTGTTAAGGAGAGAGGGGCGTGGAGAGTCGACGTCGGGGATAGATACGGATGCAAGGGCGCGTTGGGACAGTTTATTTAGCCACAGACCGGGTAGCTACTCTCCAAGTTTGCGGGCTTATGCCTGTGAGTTGCATTAGTAGATTGGACGACTTGCGCTGTTCTTACATACTATAAAGCTTTCTGTGCTTATGGTGATGATTACTGATTGTTATAACTTGATTATTTGATGATCTGACACGACTTTCGAACCAAATGAGATCTTGTAGTTTTGAGGTCTCCGCAGCCAATGCATAGTGAACACGAAGCAGCTGAATACCTGAAGTAATGGATTAGAAATATACCCATTAAGCCATACGAATCATATCTCTATCATTCATAACCCATACCCCATGAACTAACCCGCCCTCTTGACCATAGATGTACCACAGCCACAGGCAATGCTGTTGTAACCAACATAAGTCCCAAGTCCATGGAAAGGGGGCCACTGTTTTTGGTACTTTGGCCGAACGGCATTATGTTGTTGTTACCGTGTTTGATCCCTGTCATGGTCTAAAACCACAAGGGTCGGGGTCGACACGGAGATACATGTCGATCATTGTACTATCCAGGGTTGTTACCAGATAAGTGGTGGATGAGACTCTGGGAGGTCCGGCATCAGGTACCCAGTCTAGCTAGTGGTCGCAAAAAGATGCCTTGAATTGTCGATCTCTTTAGCAGATAGAACAAACTTGTTTAAGCAGGGGGGGTCACAAAGCACAGATATTCTGAGGGGTGTCTTAGACTGTCTGTGGGGAGAGTGGTCTTGATTTACTATTTAAGACGATGGGAACCTTGTGCAGATGAGAACATGACCAACCCACCAGCTCAGCTTCATACCGTCAGCTGGCAACCTCAAATCCCCTATCTAACTAGGAAAGCAGCCCGCACACAATGGCTGTGACGTGGGCCGATTTCCTTGCACGGAACAGTCTATGTTTGCTTCTTGTGGAAATGACAGATCATATCTTCAATACTATTATGACTTTCCATCCTTGCGACAGATGATGGGAAACACCCACGAGAAAACCACTAAAGCGCATCTAGCATAAAATGAAGGTCATTGCCCCTTAGCATTGGTTGCGGAATGACCAAATGTGGTCATTGAGGAAGCTTGGAACAGTGGGTGCAGAACCGCGCTGCTGCCAGTTGGCTCCCTTACAGTCACGCTCCCTGAAGTTGCGTAAGTGGTTAAACCATTTCACGGAGAAACAAAAAGTAAACTTACCGGAAAAAGGTGGTGCAACCCCCATCACCTCCTACGGAACTTGCTCGGTCCCCTTTCCCATTGAGGTTCCCTACGGTAACGTTGGTTATCCAACATCTATACGTGAAGAGAGGCATGACATACAACAAGCAGAATCTGTGTTACGGATCTCCCTGTGAGAATTTCCGTTGTAGTTGGCGTCATCAAACAAGGAGAATTCTCTACCTGATGCCACTGAAGCAAGAATAGTAACGGCGAACAAAGTGATCTGCATTATGGGCAATGGTGGTGGTGGAATTGAAAATTTATGAAGGCATCGGATGATATGAAGTTGTTGGAAGTGATGAGGAAGCAATGACAACAACCTTTATATACCCTAGGACTTATATGATGATCGACCTGCTTGGACAATTGAGAAGTATCCCACGCAGTAGTTACCCCGGTTCAAGCACTGCGCCCCCGTTGGTAAGTAAGTGTCATCTAGCAATTTAGATTATTTATTAGCGCTAATGAAGGCATTCATTTCATTCGCCGGCTCGCACTATTCAATAAGAAATCCGAGATTGTAACGTTAAGCAGTCCGGTCACTTATTCTAAAGCATTTAACCCTGCAGGGCTGTACAACGTATGGCGATCACAAAGTTAGCGTTAGTAACTATGCTAGCCTAGCTATGTATTAGGATTGGGAATCAGTGGCCCTCGCATTTTTTCGCCACTGGGGAAACACCTTTTGCAGTGGTAAGAGGGTATGGACAGTATATCACTACAACACTATCTTTTATACCCTGTTTCTGTCCTAGGTGCATCCGCATAAATTCCTAATACCCAACATTCATATATCTGCCTTCATGCCGAAAATCAAAGGATTGCTAGTGCTTATATGTCTCCGCTTCGTTAGTCACCTCCTAATGTTATAGAGTTTCCAGTAAGAAACATGTGCACTGCCGAACTACAGTTGGTGAGAAGACAGGGTTGTATCCTGCGCGTATCGACTACTACCTATTGGCTCGCCGGAGATATTTCATGAACCACGTCTCGGATCCTTCAGGGGAGAGGGAGTCGTTGCTATTCTCATGGTACAACTGCTGTTGCCGAGCCTTTCTTACTTGGGTGGGCATAAAACTGGTTAACACGCGTGAGGCTTTGGCAATCAGCGAGTCGATCAGCATAAAGGGAACATATATCTCCCAAACTAGACTTCATACGACCACAGTTGTAAAAGAAGTGCTGCTCGGGATCTGTTGGGCATTGTTCTAGTTCTTCAGATGAGCATCTGTCTGTTATTACCCCCTCGATTCTTAAAGTCGGGCTATTCAAAGTCTCGTTCTTCGAAAGGGTCCTTTGTATATACGTGCGCACTGCCGTCTAGTCAGAATGTGACGTCTTGGAACTGTATATTAGGAACACCGTCTGGCTCATAACAGTTAAAGTTGTTGCAGACGCTCACAAGATACTTATTCTAAGTAGCTGATACCCAGCTGCCCGTTTGCCATACACAGGCTTGAATTAGTTATGTTGCAGACTCGTATCGTCGAAGCCTAGAGCCGAGTCAAGACACTAAGAACTATACAGAGCTATACGCTCGCTATCATTGGCTCTATCAACTGTCGAAGAGACTGTTAAATCCTGAAGGTCTGGCAACATTATAGTGAAGTTTCATAGCTGACAAGGATCATCTTTGTTCGTTTATTACATAACTATCTTTCCCTATCGCCTTGTCTTGGCACCCTTTTGTGAAACCTATTCCTTCAAATACTATCAACTTGGACCGTTGTTTTCCTCCCTACGCATCCCATAATACTCTAACTGAAGGCTAGCCTATATCCGGTTGACTATGGACAACGTCACAATGAGTATTCCGAAAAGGCGAAAAACGCTTCTTCAAAAGGGTCGTAATCTTGCCAGGCCAGTCCTGAGCGCGCCAGTCGTGGTAAATATTCACTCTGTACATCATTATACAATATTTCCAATACTCCGGATACCAGCCTGCCTGCTCCCAGTCTATGATGGCACGGATCTTGGGGGATGAAGTAGTTGAGATGATGATATTGCCCAGAGTGAGATCCCCGTGGGTAAAATAAACATTTTCAGTATCAGGGATCAAGTCTCGATACATATACGGATGGTCGAGACCAGGAATTCCATCGGGCCCAGGTCTTTAGCGAGTTTCTGCAGCAAATAGCCAGTCATTGAATGACTTGATATTTAGAAAAGAGCCTTCTTCGTAGTCAAGTCTAAAAAATCTGTCTTGCACTGCTCCACCATTAATGGGTGCTGCACCGAAGTTAGCAATACCCTATGCCGAAAGGGAAAGCAACCTACCGATTTGATTAGGGTATTGTTTAGGAGACTCATCTGATTGAAAAGAATGAAGAGTCAAGAAAATCCATCTCTGGTTTGGAAGTATCTGGTAGAGTCGAGGTGTCTATACACGGCCGATATGATTCGTTCGGTGCCATGGAGGGCAGCGACGTTTGACACTTGAGGGAAGGGAACGGCAGTAGACTCTCAGTGAACCTCTACTAAACACAATAAATAGATACCACTTAAATACATACTAGTCCTGTGCTATGCTTATTTTAACACTAAGAGACAACTGTTCCCCTTTAGGCATAATATATAGCACAAGAGCCTCACATAAACCCTCACATTGACACCAACGCCTTATTCTTATCCTGGAGAAGTACGGATACGAGTGCGGTTTTTAAGCTGACTTTTGGTATGGCGATGCTGTTACATTCGCCTAAACGGCTATGGAGTCATGGAAATAGCATGATAGGTTGGGTGAACAACACGCGAGGTTCAGGCTTAAGGCATGCCTTTGAGCCAACGCGTTGCAAAACTAATACGTCAAGGTAAGCCAGAATGACTTGTTGCTAAAGGAAGAACTCCGTTACTCTTTGTTTCCTATTTAATAGCTTGAGTCTTCAGTATCTATTGCTATGCTCGAATATAGTGGAATTAAAGACTCTAGATTTATAGAACGTAAGAGAATGTCTCATTCACCTAGTATTTACAGAGTATGGTGCGTTAAACCCCCGCGTAACATAATCAGATCATCGCCACTACTGCTATTTATACCTTGTCTACTTTGTCATAGCACAGCTAACAACCAACAACCCAAAGCCTCTACTATTAATCCTTCTCCTCGTTTGACCCTCCCTTTCCTCAAATCGCACATCTCCTCAAGTTGAGTAAACAGTAACTTAGCTTTGTTGTCAACACCCTCATTCATCATGCCTCGTACGCTAACCACGATGTCACCCTCCCCTCGCTCAGTTAAATCGACACCTTCTCCCGAGCTGATTCCCGCCGATGAGGCCGATGTAAGGCACGAAAATGTCTCAATTTCGAAACAACCCTGATGATAATTTATTAGCTTGACGCCCAGAGTGATGCCGATTCATCGCTCGGTTCCGACACGTAAATCGGCAGCTCAATGGCGTCCTTCTGCTCCTAACACGCTTACTTAGAGCAAGTTCTACGACTTCCATTTCTGCCAGTATTCTTGAGTATCGTCGGATTCAAGGACGGACATACCACGCCGATAAGTTCACAAACGACTACGTTTTTCCCAATGATGAACAACAACTAGCATCTATCGACATTACGTGCGACCTTACGATCCCACAGTTAAATCATACAATGCTGATCTTGTACCAGTCATCATTGGCTCACTCTTCTTCTAGAGGGTAAACTGTTTCTTGCTCCTATTGGAGATAATACCCAGGTATAATATCACTACAAGTATTGTAAAACAAAAAGGCTTATGCTGATATGTGACGTACTCAGAAAGTCCTTGATGTAGGAACAGGAAGCGGTATGTTCTTAAGCCCTCCAATAGAGATGTTGCTAATTAGTCAAAAGGGATTTGGGCAATGTATAGCGGTCGTATTACTTTTCCCCGAGTGATCAGCTGACAATACCTTGTAGTGACTTTGGTGACCAATACCCAGGTGCCAAGATTATAGGCACTGACCTCTCACCCTGTCAGCCAGCCTGGGTTCCTCCGAATGTGCGCTTCGAGATCGATGACGCTACCGAGACCTGGACCTGAGGAAACGACTACTTTGACTTTATCCACATTCGCTATCTTTTCGGTGCTATCCCAGATTGGTACCACCTTTTTGCAGAGGCATACCGCTGCTGCGCCCCTGGAGGTTGGATAGAGTCGGCTGAAGCTGATGTTCGCATCCGCAGTGACGATGGGACCGTGAATCTAGAGCCAGTCTGGGAGACCAGTAACAAGATGTACGCAGAGGGAGGTAAGCTTCTTGGGCGTGACTTCTTTGTCAGTGAACTTCAGGTAGAGGGGCTGAAGAAGGCTGGCTTTGTTAATCTCAAGGCGGTGGATTACAAGGTGGGCGATATCTGTGTGACATACAAATTTGCTTAAGGCCACTCTGATCTTGTGTATAACAGATTTCCATCGGCGGCTGGCCGAAAGACTCTGCAATGGCTCAAATTGGCCGCTTCGTTCAGCAAACATTAGAAAATGACCGGGAAGGTGAGCATGAATACCCTCCAACTTGATGTTGACAGAATTGATATTTGACCAAAAGATACTCCTATCTGTTATGGAATGACGTTCTCAAGTGGCCCAAAGACGAGTATCAAATCGTTCTCATGCGGATGCGCAAAGCTTTACAAAACCGCAAAGTCCATAGTTATATCACTATGCGACATGCTTATGGTCAGAAGCTTGAGTAGAGTGGCTTGTTTATAATGTAGGAGGAAATCAGATAATAGATTATGTAGTTACGTAAACTAAGAACACAAAAGTTGCTTTATACTGCTTCATTTATAATAGATGACGAAGGGATAGTGAGGAAATGTTTAAATTATGTGTTAGCATTCGACTGCATTTCAACTGCAAAATACTACTTTCTTTTTACTGCCAAGTGAACGATATCACGCTGGTTCTTTAACACACTCTTGCATTGTTGATAACCCACCCGGAAGCCTCCAGGTAATCCAAGGGTTCCGCACATTCTGTTACTAACAGGATATATTGTAATCTAATAAAAGGAATAGTACTCTAAGCGAGTATCACATAATAGTTCAAGCTGATACACACCCAAGTTAACTTGTCCTCTCTCATCTCACTTACCACCATATCATTAGCATCAAATCGTTTTTACATCTGTTCCACCGTACCCGAGATGACACTTTCTTCACCAATTTAAGCTCTCCTATATTGGCTGGCGCTATTGAAGACATGATCGACCTCGTTTGACCGCCCTCACCAGGAGTGAAGCGGCAACATAGAGACAGGAAGCATCCCGACATTTTCCAATACTACCGCGAATGGGGCTTTACCATCTATCGCAGGTATTATGGCCCGGATTCCGAAAAGCACTGGAACATGCTTCTAGGCGCTCTAAAACAGCAGACCAGGCTGGCGTTCGGATGCTACAAGGATGAGCAGGATACAGATCAAGGCGATGTACAGCGACTCAAGGAATTATTCCATCTTGATGCCCGTGAAGATCTATTACGTCTGGCCTGGGGATCTACCCAGTCTTCGCTTGTTTCTCGAAAGAGTCCATGGCAAGGAGCATCTCTTTGGCCAAGTCATCTGTTTCACCCTGCAGCCCTGACCGCACACCTGCCACCTTGTCTAGTGTGTTTCCCCAAACCTTCTTATTTACTTGTTTGTAGTGACTCTTGGTCCACTTGATCCAGTAGTCGGCAAATTGTACCTTCTCGTTGGAATACCTTTAGTTATAGACGGGATCAGCAAACGTGAATTGCTCTCCGACGTCCTTGATGATGTTGTGCAGCTTGTCCTCGACTAAGTGTATTAGTAAAGAATCTATATATCTTGCAAATAAACGACAGGAGAAGAATTAAACTTAGGAAAGGATGTAAGATGGAATAAGAAATGGGGAAATGAAAGGAATAAAAAAAAAAAAAGATGGGAGGAGAAGACCTACGTGCTCCCAGTCCTTGGAACATGATTTCTTGCAGTTGATCCACAGACATGGCTCGTAAAGCTTCTTGGCCAATTCAGTTGACTTCTCGTCATCGTCTAGAGGGCCGCTTGTCCTTCACGATCGAGCACTTTAGCCAATACCTTGTTGTACTTGGCTTCTCTCGTATCGTGGCTAATTGCCCACACCATAACGCCGCCCAGACATCGCTCTTATGTACGGTTTAATAACTTTCTTAGGAGATATTAAAGGGTACTTAATAGATATTTATAATATATTAAAGAGCTAATCTTTGGTTATTTTAAATAGACTAATAGGTAAAAAGGATTTTACGTTTATTTGCACATTATATTATATCAAGTATTTAAGAAGTACTTAATTGGATAACAATAATATAAGATGAGGAATCTCTAACTTTTATACTTCTTTAACTTATATACTTATTAATTATATTAGTTGAATTAATAATTAAATGATATTAAAATCATAAAAATATTTTGTTAAGTTAATAAGTAAAATAAGTAAGGATTATTATTTTAATATTAATATTTAAAACTATATTCTATGTAGTTAAGTGTAACGTTAGCTTATGGTAACTTAACCAAGCCAGATACTTTAACCGATATGTAGCCGTAGGTAAGTATATTCAATTAATCAACTCGCCCCTTAGCTCAAAACCTAACACAATCATTCTCTCACACCAAGGTCTGACATTACCACAATGATACCGAAGAAAAGGGCCAATCCGATTTCGAAGGCTTGCTTACCCTGCCGCGATAAACACCTCAAATGCGATGGCCAGACCCCAGTATGCGACCGTTGCTCAACCTTGGGTCTTGCCTGCGCCTTTGTTGAATCTCGGCGAGGACGCCGTGGACCAAGGACATCCATCAACAAGTTGGCTACTCCGGCCCCTTCGGTGCTGCTCTCGCAAGATCTCAATAACCAACATGGAGTATCTGACTCGCCCATGTCGAGTCTTCAGCTACAGGATATCATCGAACAGCAGACGGATGACCGAAGCGAAGAGACTGTTTCCATACCACAGCCACAAAATGCAATGGACACTGCTAACGACAACTACTTAATCAATGTATATTATGAATACGTCCACCCATCACATCCTTTCATTCTGCCTCAGAGACTGTACCAGCAAAACCAAAGTATATTCCCAGATCATCTCAAGCGCGCTATATGTTTCATTGCAAGTCATCATCACACTTTGGCCTGCACGGATCAACTCCGCGATGCAACCGATGCCGTCTTTGAGTCCGGTGTCACTAACGACGCTTTCAAGGTGCAATCACTCATCCTGATCGCCTTATCTTCTTTTGCACGTTTCGAAAGAGATCGAGGTAGCATGGCCCTGAATGCTGCGATTGATGTCGCTTATCAGATTGCCCTTAACTCGGACACCTACGGTCAAGGCGATGGGCCACTATATCGCGAAAGTTGGCGACGGACTTGGTGGGAGCTGTATAACATCTCAGGTCTCATCTCACTCCTTAGTAGCACCAACACAAGGCTGAGCCAGCCAGCCTGTATGAGCTTGCCGTTTGACTGCGAAGCCTATAACAATTGCCAGACCCAGCCTGTAGGTAACATTGAGCAGATCCATCAGCGTTTCAGAACTGAGACGCCTGCAAGATGGTCTTCGTTTGCATACAGGATCGAGGCCATGCGCATGTTGTACATGGTTCTCGATGCCAACGACAACTCCGACACTCTGGCGAGACAAGCAGCAGAAGCAGCCGTCTTGAGCTGGTTGTTATCCCTGCCTGATGACAAGCGGGAGGGTCTTCGTGCCGATGGTGAGGTTGATCAAGTAATGTCCTGTGCTCTGATTGTCATTCATCTCGCCGGTATATGTCTGCATCTTCCTCAATCCCCTCTAGCCCACGTCGGAGACTTTACGACAGTCTGTGGTAACAGCGTTGGCCGAGCTGTATCTGAAAGTCCCAGACGGCATCAAGCTGCCGCTCTGAGGTCTGCACGATCGCTGGCAAGATTGCTGACGTCTCACGCTGATTCAAGCCTCAACACGCTTTCACCATGCTTTTCCTGTGCAATAGCATTCTCTTCTGTTGTGTTACTCTCTGAGTATTCGATACAAGCAACACCTAGGCCACCGTACTTGGGTGAACACCTACACCTCGAGTTGAGTGTTCTCCAGTCGATGGGTCGAGTTTGGCCGATTGCTCGTGTGGTTTGGAGCCAGATTGCTGCGTTTGCAAGGAATGTCATGGGAGACCCTTTCAGTAGCACTTGCGCAGAGGCTTTCCCGGAGGTGGGATCTTCCTCGTTGGACGATCAGTGGCTGCAGGATCTTTTGAACGGGAGTGTGATGCTACCTGGTGAGGCCAATGATCGCACTTGACTGTTGATACTGAGGAAAGTCGAGTCTGCGCTATGCACCCTCTGGACTCGACCCAACCTTTCGAAAACTATACAAAAGAATTGCTATTCAAAATCTCGATGAGATTTGACTCATTTTGAGCGGCTAGGGATATCGGTAACATTGGTTCCGTGTCCGGGGACTTGAGCCGACCGGCGACTGGCGAGACAAAGCGACCCGCCGAGGAGACCCTCACAACAAGCGGCTGTCGGCCTCACCCTTGGTACTATAAATGAAAGCCATTGGACCACAAAACTAAACACGTACTTCTCTTGGAAGTCTTTCTATAGTGAAAAAGCCAACATGAAACAGTCAATCGACCACCCTTATTATGAGCTCGAACCAACGGTATACGAGGCACTTGCTGAGTGTATCCCTACCGCAGATGGGATTTTTCGATTTGCCAAATCTTTGTTACCATGCCTAAGCTGGCTACCTCGATACAACTGGAGATGGCTTTTGGGAGATGGCATCGCTGGCCTCACAGTTGGATTAGTTGTCATCCCCCAGGCAATGGCGTACGCTCTTCTGGCCACGCTTGACCCAGATTTTGGACTGTATACATCTTTCGCAGGAGCGGCAGTATACTGGCTCTTCGGGACATCAAAGGATATTGTCATTGGAGTACGTCATCTACATATCACCGTGGGCTGTTGGCTAACCTCTCAGACCACCGCGGTCGGCTCTCTCCTGGTTGGCGAAGTCATTGCTCAAGTCCATGAAGCACGACCAGATACCTATACTAGTGTCGAGATCGCCAAGACCCTATCGTTCATGACAGGACTGATCCTCCTCGCATTGGGCCTGCTTCGCCTGGGATGGCTTGTAGAGGTCATTCCGTATATCCCTGTGTCAGCCTTCATTACAGCTGCCAGCATCACCATCATGTGCACACAGCTTCCGGTCTTGTTAGGTATCCCCAATGTCAACACAAGAGAAGAACCCTACAAAGTGTTGATATCCACACTCGGCAAGATTGGCGATACACAACTAGACGCTGCTATCGGGATCACCTGTTTGGCTTTACTCGAACTGGCCAAGTTTATCTTTACCAAGTTAGAGGCTCGCCAACCCGCAAGAAAGCGAATGTGGTCCATCATATCATCGTTACGTCTCACGTTTGCCATGCTGCTTTATACGTTGATTAGCTTCTTAGTCAACCGCAACATACCCGAAGAAGAAAGTCGGTTTAGAATCGTGGGCCACATTAATCAAGGTACGTTGATTCCTTGTTCACAAGCATCATCTGCTAATTGAGCGAAGGTTTTGTCCATGCTGGCCCTCCGGTTCTCAATACTGACCTCATCGGTGTCATTATGCCCCAGAGTCCTATCATCCTCCTCATTCTCATCGTCGAGCACATTGCCATTGCCAAAAGCTTTGGTAAGAAGTTCGGATACGAGGTAGTGCCATCGCAGGAAATTATGGCGCAAGGAACGGCAAACATACTTGGCCCGTTTCTGGGCGGATATTCATGCACTGGATCGTTTGGAGCGTCGGCCGTGCTGTCCAAGGCTTCTGTCAAGACACCTATGGCGGGGCTCTTCAGTGCACTCATGTTGCTTCTCGCTCTCTACGCTCTTACGGCCGTGTTTTACTACATTCCGAGGGCAGCTCTAGCAGGGCTCATTATACACGCTGTCATAAACCTAGTCACAACCCCCTCGACGGTTCTTAAATACTGGCGGCTTTCCCCGTTCGAATGCCTCATCTGGGTGGCAGGCGTTGTCGTCGCCGTTTTTACAGGGCTCGAAACGGCCATATATCTCACCACTGGTCTTTCATTTCTGCTTCTTCTCGTCCGTATTGCGCGGACCAAAGGCCAGTTTCTAGGCCGTGTGCCTGTACAGCAGATAGCCACGAGCCAGGGTGAGTCGCCAACAAGTTCAGAAACGTCCGAGAAAACAGTCACGCGTGACATCTATCTTAGCCTAGCCCGAGATGATGCTTCTGATAAGCACATTGTGGTAGAAAGCTTGGACCCAGGCGTCTTGGTCTACCATTTCCCTGAAGGTCTCAACTATCTGAATCAGGCGCTACATCTAAAGACTTTGACGGATTATGTGTACACCCACACTAGACGAACGAGTGAAGAACTGATGATGGAAAAGTCGGAAGCTCTCTGGAGTGACTCGCCCATTGTATACAAGCAGGGCACGGAGCTACCCGTGTTGCGAGCCATTGTCATAGACTGTTCAACCATTCACAACGTTGACATCACAAGTGTCCAGGGCTTAGTCGATGTGAGGAACGCGTTGAACCGATGGACACAGCCGCATGTTGTAGAATGGCATTTTGGCGGGCTTCGCAACCGATGGGCTCGACGGGCTCTGGCAGCAGCCGGGTTCGGACGTAGCGCGATGGATGATTGCCATTCGATCGGAAGCTGGACGCCAGTTCTTTTCTTGACCAGCTCCTTTGATGAAACCACGGAGAGCAATCCCGGGAGTAAAACGAGGAGTATTGACGACGAGAGCACGATTGGCACACAACATGGTGATGTCAGAGGCAGTGCGGTAAACACAGGCGACCAAATGTCGATCGTTGCACCTCCAGACACGAGTCCGGAAAAGCGACCAGAAATTCGGCCAGTCTTTGCGCTTGACAGGCCGTTCTTCCACGCTGACCTCGGCGAAGCGGTGACGGCTGCTTTGACAAGTGCAAGACGAAGCGATTGCCGTCTACACAGTGAAACTGATACTAATTGATTCGTTGTTTTTTCCACACCCCTCCCATTGCCCTGTCATTGTCATTGTCCTTGTCCTTGTCGGTGGAAACGATAAGCAGATCAAGGTCCGACTCCCGGGCCGAACCCCCAGTGCCCCACTCCGTCTTCCCCGAGGTCCCCTGCACTCCGGGGATCTCTGGATACCGGGGACTTACAGAGTCGGGGACTTGATAGTACTGATTACATAGCAAAAGCATGTATTCATAAATAATAAATTACAGCCAGACTTTCAATCAATCTCATAGAAAATGCATCTTCCAGTACTGTTTCGCATTGAACTTGACATTGCTGCATTTTCAACCTTACTATTTATACATTCTTTCTAAACCAAAACATGTCGTCTACAGGCAGCACAAACTTATTAGCTGGGGCTATCTTCGGCACAGGCCTAACTCTCTCGGGCGTGGCCAGCCCTCAGGTCATCAAGAATCAATTCAGATTATCCGACTTCCACATGCTGGCTACCTTCCTCACGGCATCTGCCACGAGTGCCATTGTCTTTGCAGGCTACAACTTGAGGAATAAAGGGAGAAAGATACCGGCTAGGTCGCCAAGTAGTCATGGATGGATCGGAGCCTACGATGGTAACATCATTGGAGGTGCCATGGTCGGTTTGGGCATAAGCTTGACTGGTGCTTGTCCCGGCACAGTCCTAGTTCAAGCCACCGCGGGTATTGGAAACAGTCGATTGCTTGCATGTAGCGCCCTAATTGCTGGCGTTGTCTGGGCGAGGTGGAAGCCGCTTCCAGTAAGCAAGCCGCCGACGAGCCGACCCGAGAACAGCTCGGTCATGGCTGTCTCGGGCCTGTCCGCGGCCAATGTTGTTATCGGCTACGAGATGATCATGGTTACTGCTCTCACCGCAATACTGATATTTGCGCCTCGGAGTGTGACACTGTTACACCCGGTTGTCGGCGGCCTTCTTATCGGGTTGGCACAATTAGCGTCTGTCATCTTGGCCAAGAAACCTGTTGGTGTGAGCAGCGCATACGGAGAGTTTGGAAGACTCTTTTGGGACGCCATCGATGGCAGGAACCTCGAGTCAATTCCCGACAGCCTCTTGTTTGCAATTGGATTAATGGGAGGATCGTGGCTGACTATGCTCAAAGTGCCAGCCATTCGGGAGGCTATGGCTCTTAGCGAGGCGCCATCTCTGTTGTCTGTTGTAGCGGGTGGATTTTTGCTGACTTTCGGAGCTCGTATTGCTGGCGGATGTACGAGCGGTCATGGCATCAGTGGTATGGCAAGCATGGGATTGAGCTCATTCATCACTATTACCTTGATGTTTGGGACTGGCTTGTTGGCTGGGCTGTCATTTGCCTAACTGCCGTTAATGTACATATTCTACGTAGAGAACGGAGTGTGTATGTACCTTATGTTATCTCCAGAAAGTTGTTCAAAGAGAGATTATAACGATATCGAGAGTACTGCGAGATGATCATGTACCTAGAAGTAT
Organism: Fusarium abutilonis; assembly: GCA_021655885.1. Lineage (NCBI taxonomy): Eukaryota > Fungi > Ascomycota > Sordariomycetes > Hypocreales > Nectriaceae > Fusarium > Fusarium abutilonis. The sequence continues at coordinate 44,149 of JAJJWN010000262.1, forward strand.
AACATTCTGAAGCAGCTTCCATGTATATATTTTTTTCTAAATCTATCACCACAATAACGCAAAAGATTAGACATAGGGCGATTTGACAATCGATCGAAGATCAATGGGACTCTTACTGCCGGTGCGCAATCATCACCTTCACAATGGCTACAGTGAGGCAAAAAATGAAGTTCTGACAGTAGGAACGTATGGTAATTAGCCACTCAATCCGTTTGGCGCATAATATTCTTAGACCCCAAGATCCCCAAAGACCCGCTAGACTAGGAGAGAGGTCGCCGACTGGCTACAGATAGGCTTAAAGTATAGTGTCATATTATTAATACTATATCCCTTCTTATTTCTTGTATTGGCTACCTTGATATTCTAGACACTAGATTCAAAGCCCAGTTTAATGCCCGAATGGCGGCGATCACTAGCATACACGTGTTTCTAAACAAAGGATTTAAATATACAGACCACTCAGTGTGCATTAGGTGGAGGAATGTGTCATTACCCATTCACACGTCTAGAAGAGCCTCATTCGCTTTGGATAAAACACCTGCAAGGCTTCTAGCAGTTCACTTCGACTATCATGACAGAGCCTACTGTCCATCCGCTATTTGAGCCAGTCACTGGCACCTGGCAATATGTTGTCGCCGACCCTACCGACAAGAAAGCCGTCATCATCGATCCCGTATTGAATTATGACCCCGTCAAGGCTGCGGTATCGACCGAGTCAGCTGACCAGATCATCAAGATGGTGAATGAGATGGGTTACAAGGTTGTAATGGTCCTAGAGACCCATGCACACGCCGACCACTTGACCGCAGCATCCTACATACAGTCCGTTCTAGCTGAAAGTCAAAGTTCAAGGGTTCGCATTGGCATAGGAAGTCGCATCCGTCAGGTGCAAAGTCTGTTCGGTGGGTGGTATGATATACCCAGCGAAGATTACGACAATGCTTTTGATATATTGTGGGAGGATGACGAAGAATTCAAAATTGGTACTCTGACTGGTCGTGCTCTTCATCTTCCTGGACACACGCCCGATCACATGGGATATCATATCAGCAGTAGGTTTCTCCTATTGTTACTTATCTCTTCACGCGCAGTTCTATTTCTTAATAGAGACTTACTAACATCTTCTTGAGGCAATATCTTCGTCGGTGATACGGTCTTTCACGTCGACATTGGTTCTGCTCGTGCCGACTTTCCTGGCGGCAGCGCTGAGGCCATTTACAACTCAGGCCGCAAGCTCCTTACATTTCCAGATGATACAAAGATCTGGACAGGACACGACTACCCACCAGCAGATCGAGACGAGCCTGTACCATTCGCTACTGTTAAAAATCATAGGTTAAACAACAAGCATCTCAAAGATGGTACTCATGACCAGGAGTTCGTCGAGATGCGACGCAATCGAGATAAGACGCTTGCAGCACCTCGTCTAATTCATCCTGCACTGCAAATCAACATCCGGGGTGGGCGACTCCCATCACCAAATCAATCAGGTCACCGCATGATTCACTTACCTCTGCAGCTGTCGGGCCCAACCTGGTGAGATGGCTTCGGGATTTGGGTTGCATATGAAGAGCACGGATCTGGTTTACGAATTTGGGGGCTGACTGTTGATATTGAAATGCTCGAAAGTGCATGAATTATATAGGCATCTTGCAGTCTGGCCTGTGGATACGAGAGTGTATGTTTAGCGGCTTGCCACCTGTAGTCAAAACGTGAGCCGATATGTTTTGTGTTCACAGCTCACAGAAGCACAGAAGTTGGACTCTTTGTGCTCTTTTAAGCGCCCGAATCGATGGTATATATGAAACAGAATCATTTATGTTGGTGTTACTTGTAATATGACTCGCATATATGTGTGTTTCGTTAGTGAAAGCTGTTTGACACGTTATTAAATAGCGCTTTTATCATGATTCATACATCAATTCGTATAAGCTACGGATACCCTACTTTCCATTAGCCATATTTTCCGCCCACTGTATAATATCGCGAGCTTGAAACACACTATCACAAAGCTCAACAGCCAGATCAAAATCACTTTTCGTTTGACTGGCTTTAAAGACAGCCGTCCACCCAGGTTCTAATCTCTCCATCTCTTCCAAGAATAGAGCTCGTAAGCAAGTAAGCTCATGATCTACCAAGTGCTCTTGGTAGAGGTCAGAGATTTGCCCACTCTCGTTGATTACGTATCGACTTGGGTCTGGCTTTTCGTGCCGCGACAGTCCTTGAAGAAATGTAGGATAAAAGCAAGCCTTCCATAATGGTAAAGCTGACACCCACTCCCAGTCAACCACGCCTGTGAGGTGCCCTGGGTGAGAGACTCTACTTGAATTGGTGCTGCAGGATATCGAACAGAGAGTGTTGACTTGATGTTGTCAAGATTGGAGTCTATGGACCATCGGAGCTCTTTTCCGAATGTCTTTTGTTTTCAGTAGAGACCACGCAGTTGTTCTTTGGAGACAGACATCTTTGTGCGACCAAGAGAAGATGAAGAAGAAAGAATGCGAGAATGAATGTTGAGTAAAGTTAACAAGGCAAGGCAGGCTTTGTTTAATGTTGGTTGCTCAGGATAAGTACGTAAGGTTTGTGTGCGGGCAGTGCATTTATTATGTATTTGAGAAAATGAATAGCGCACAAGCCAATTGTACAGTTATTGTTATTAACTTAGCATTCATCATCACATATATCCTGGCGGTCAAGACGACGATTATCTTTTTTGAAGGGCCTCTCGATCTGTCAAATCGACGAGCTTGTCGTCGGGAATCGACTCAATAAACTGCTGGAGCGCTTTGTGGGCTTTGTTCATCGTGGCTGGTAGATGATGATTATGACATAGTAAGAAACAATTTGACTCAATAAATAAAAGCAGGCGTAAATGTCAAATAAGACCAAAAGAGAGTAAATCTTGTAAGGCTGATTTTGTGCTTATCGGGATTAACGCGGAGATAGTATTTCGCCGATTTTGGGGTGTTTGAGATTCGTTCTTTATCTAGAGGATTACCTCGGAAGCCCGATGGAGCAGTTCCTTGATAGATCGGTTGACAATAATTTACTTGTGAAACTTGGCTGAGATCCCTAAATGACATCCCAGTCACTGTTTCTTCTTCGTTTGACGTCAAAATAGGCGCACTTCATGAGTATAGGATTGGTTCTGGTGAAGCTGGCAGTTCGTCCAGCCCATGAGTTGGCACATAAGAAAACGGTGACAATGGTACGGGCTCGCACTCAGCCTGAGCACGTCTCCCAAGCTACCCTGTGGCATGAAAGCCCTCTGCAGTGCTGATATGAACCAGAAGGCTTGTTACCAACGGACTCGGTTCTTACGTACGGAGTAGACGCACGGAGTAGACGCACGTTCTTAGAGGCTGAGTCTACATGTTGGGGGCCGTCTGCGGATTTAGTCCAAATGACATCCCATCTTTGCGCTGACTCAGACTCTGCAATGCTACCCAATATTTATAGCTGAGAGATCAAGTTAATTGCATTTCTGCCTACAAATATCCAATACCTACCTCCAGAAAGATATGTACCCCAACTTTGACCAAGCATTTATCACCCCTACGACACTACGGAGCTCAACGTCCTCACAACTTCAAACCCAAGCATCCTGTCACGAAAAGCGCGATGCCTCTCCAAGATGTTATGAACAGGCGAGAAAGTCAAAAGAGTCTTGAGGAAGCTGAAACAGGAGGTCCTACAACTGCAGGGGCACACTCTATTCGATCCATAAGGAAAGGTGATGGAGATGACCTTGAAATCTTTCGCTTCTTCGTTGTTACCATGATCACTATCTCGGTCTTTGGAGCCTCTACTCTTGCAGTCATTATGGGGGAAATGACCGATCCCGCCGACATCTGGGCCCCGGAATCGCCTGCCTTCACTCTGAAAACGGTTCGATTATTTCTTGCTTTATCATGGCTGGCATTTGCAGTGTCTATCGCGTTGGCTGGCTACAGCGGGAGCTTTCTTGCGCTGATGCGGCAAAGAGCAGGTGGCGAAGTCGATGAGGACACCATAAAGAAGTGGACGCCTGCAGGTCTCGTCGTCTCTGCGTTATTACACTTATTGATTGTTACTGGGTTCTTTTTCATGTCGCTCAGTTTGGTGGCCTATGTTGGTGCTTTTGGCTGGGTTATTGTTTCTGTTTCTAGCTTGATGTATTTTATAGTTTTCTACCTGCTTAGTGCCCAATACCGCGCATCGTAGAGTTGAGTATCAATTCTAGATCTGCTAGGACTCTAGCTCTAAATAAATCATTTGAATTGCATTACATAAACAACTCCTATGCCTCATAACAGCAGCTACCGGGGGTATTATAATACTAGGCGGAATCAATACGTCTAATGCCCTCATCGAAACAGTCTAGCTACTATCTCTAATATTACTATCTGTCAAGGTACTCTTAGGCGACTCCGAAAGCGATACTTTACCTCATTACCTGCGGACAAATCTGTATATTTTTAGATGTACGGGGTAGGAACTCACATGCAGGCTTTGCAGCTGAATGATCATCAGGCTGTGCCGGCTGACAGCCAATTCAACTGATGACGTTACTGTGTGGCAAGGGAAGATCAGGCGAAGGCATATAAGAGTTGACGAGGCTCCCATAAATTAAATCTGTGACTTCAAGCCTTAGTCCTCGTTCCTCAGGTGTTTAATCGCCATCCTTTAGTCAACTGCTCATCAACTTCGTGTCACGGTGCCTTTCAAAATGTCAAACAGCAGATCGAGAGGTCCACCACTCCCTCATCTTGTACCAGGTAATATACAACGTCTAATTATTTTATTTGTCTCTAATCTAGACGTATAGGGTCCACCTTGCAAACACAGTTGCAAAGTGAAGGTGCTCAAATGTTTCCAAATAACAATCGGCCACTTATCGAACACATCATCAACCATGCAACTCCTGGATACTTTACAAAAGTCATCTGGCTCCAAGAAAAAAGCATTATAGAGCATGAATACTTGTTGATTTGCATAAAGTCCAATGATGGAAGACTATCCTGGATTCGTGTCGAGCGTATGGGTGATCTACCGGTAGACCCAAAGAGCCCTGGACCCAATAACGCCCTAAAGGACCAAGCACAGCTAGTGGTGACTTTGGCACCATCTCGAGAAAATCTCACCTGTGATGATAGGGTCCTTACGGAGGCTGACTTGGATCAAAACGCCGCAAAGCTGGTTGACCTTGCCAGGCTTATACTGATAGTGCACAACGAGGAACCTCAGTATCACCTACAATATCACAACTGTTGGTGGTTTGCACGGCTCATTATACAGACTCTCGCGGAAACGCATATGCATAGCAGTCCGAAACAGAGGAAGAAGGTTCTCAAACGGTGCGACGATTCCAATTATAAGCATGTTTACAGCATGAGCGCTGGCGGGCCATTCGCAGGAATTGGCCAGATGGGAACAATTGTACATTTTCGAAACCGGAGAAAGAGGATAATGGCCAAGTTCATTGAGCAGCTGTACAGTTAGCACTGAACCCTTGATGGGAACAACTGGACATAGCTGGAGGGAATCGTCCTGCGCAGCGAAAGTTCACCTTGCAATTGATTCAAAATCATGCCACCCTCTCATTGTGGCATTGTGCTAGAAGTCAAAGTTTCTGGGCTTGGTACTGTTGAAGCAGACATTTTGAAAGGCGCAAAGTCCAAGTGAACAGTATCTAAAGGCCTCAATTCCGGTCGACCCAATGATAGGTAGGCCATCCTTCGGAGTTGGTTAGAATCCAATGGTGAAATAATTAAACTTGAGCTCGCTACCACCAACTAGAGTCTGCTGTAGTATTTTGAAGATCCTACGCGCTGTTTGCTCCGGATTCTGACCCGGATCATCGCCAGGGTTTTCGCAGCCCGCCCGGATGACTCCATCGTTTATCGGGCGCATATACACATACTTGGAGTTAACCAGGTGATTCAGAAGCTTGTCTTGTGTAGGATTTGAGTTCACAATCAAAGCAGGAACTGAAGTGGCTGGGAGTATGATATTCTCACTTGCTAGAAGGGACGCGCTTCCGAGACCAGCAGCGACAACGTGATCGGCTTGAAGTTCCTCTCCAGAAGTCAAGATCGCTCCACTGGTGCGACCGTTTCTCCTGAAAAATCCTTTCATCGCGGCATTGATCAATTTGGTAGTGCCTTTCGCTTCTGCGTCGGCTATCAGCTGTCGAGCAGCAGTATGTGCTTCAACAGCACCCTCTTCGCGGTAACATATAGCCCAGTCTGGGAGGATGCTTTTATTGAGGAATGTTTCTCGCTCGAAAATCTGATCAATAGACATCCGAGTAACGTCGTAACCCCAAGCACGAAGACGATTCTCACTCTTGTCTAGAGCCCCTGCGCATTTATGTCAGTTGGGCGATCCGCTCCAGGTAATTGGCATATCGGGGAGCTCGAGCTCGAGCTTGATTTCCTTCCACCTCTTCAAGGAGCGACGGCGAAACTCGTAGTAGAAGTTATCATTGACTGAACTAGCGTTAAGCCCGGCTAAAGACGCTCGACTGGCGGGGCCACCAACATCTTGAGCGATGATGGTCACTCTAGTCTCACGAGCCAAGTGCCAGGCGATAGAAGCACCGACGATGCCACCACCGACATGGGGTTTTATCGATTATCTACTGCTAATCTATATACAACAGACTGCTTTGAGTGTGGGTACGGTGACTAGTGAGAAAAGCCCTTAGTATTAGATTGGGAATAGGTTTAGCCACTGTTTATTAAATAATTAAAATGACTAGGAAGCTTTTCATCCTTCCCCAGCTGAGAATATTAAATGATATTATTGACGATACATCCTGGGCCTTACTAGACCTGCTTGTACAAGATAACATCATCAATGGCAAGTTTAATGCCACTACCTACTCGAGCGTTGCAGAAGGCTACAATCGACATTCTTGGGTTCGACCCCTCTGCAGTGAACACGACATCCCGCTTCGTCCATGTCTTGAGGGGCAGAGGAGTCACAAGTTGGAAGAACTCAGGATAGGTGGCTCTGCCATCAACGACCTGTATCACCGCGATATAGCATCCCTCGATATTTGTAGGTTGTTCGTCCAAATTGAGGAACCACTGATATGAGAGAACGTAGTTTGAGCCTTGTTCGATAGCAACAAACTGGTCGATACGGCTTCGTTGTGAAATGGCGACAATGTTCCAGTAACTAAAGGATTGACACGTTAGCATGTGGCATTGCGAATCTTTGTAGAAGAAGAGGGTGCGGACGCTGAATTCGTTCCGGAATGGGCGAGGCTGGGGTCAGAGTTGAGGCTGACTGCGCTGGTGCCGAACGGATCCGTAAAAACCCAGGGCGAACCATTAGATACGCCGTTGTCGTTCACTTCATCGAAAGACGGGTTAATGAAGATTTGAGTAGGCCCAGCTTCTTCAGACGTGGTGGTCGTGGTTGACTCGAACGAGGTGGTTGTTGACTCAGCCAACGAGGTGGTTGTCTCAGCCAACGACGTAATGAACGTCGTAGAGACTTCGACCGTGGTAGACTCGGCGCTGGATGTAGTCTCTTCAGTTGCTGTAGAAGTGATATCGGCAGAGGTGGAAAGGATGACAGTCGAAGAAGACTCCTCGGTGGAGAATGAGCTGGTGGCAGTTGAGGCCGCCATGGAGGTGGTGGTGGTGGCCGACGAATGCCTGGGGGCACAAGGGCCGGCATGTCCTTTACCACAAAGGGTGAGGGCAACAAACGCCATGGAAACAAATGGGACCTTCATTTTGGAGGCAAAAAAAAAGAGGTAGAGACTGTGAGGTGAAAGGTTGAAGGGTTGGTTGAGTCAAGTCGGTTTTGGGATGAGCCAGTGGTTGGTTACCTTTATAGCTAGAACAGGCTTTGACTGTTAATTTCAGCTGCAGTCACTATTTTTCGATAGTCTCATGTGAGCGATCGTATACTAGTCCAAATCTCGCCTGAAGTTGACCGGTTAGAACCCTGCATTATACCCGGCCCAGTCATCTAACGCCTTAAAACCCCCTGACATGAGTCGTTAGTTTAAAGTAAGCTCAGGTACGTTGGGAGGAAAAGCAAAAAGACAATCTGTGTTTTGTGCCACTTAATTATGTTTCATCATTCCCTCCCCTATTCGGGCTATATCTTTTCGCAAGAGTTTTCAGAGAAATTCCTACTACAGTGAATATTGCTAAGCTAGACTTTATTCCTCAGAAGCTCGGTTTCAATTGACGACGCGAGACTTGATTATCGAGTTAAACAGCTCGAGGCTAGCGTTATCTTTAGCCCACGTTCCCACCTCTGGCTCGTAACCGTCTTCGTCAAGCATATAATTCCAAAAGGTTTCTATCCATGGGGAAGGGCTTACTTGAACATTATACTCGATATACTGCAACTTACACCCCCCACGCTTGTTAATACCAGTGCCGTGTAGATACTTACCCGACGCCCAAGCCTTCGCAGGGTCCTCATCGCCGTAGGCGAGGTCTACCGGCTCAGGACAGTCAAAGTTTCTATGTTGGTTGTTTGTCAAACGATAGCGCAGCACATCTTGGTTCATCTCCCCCATCGTGATCATACAGACAGATTCAAGCGTATCCCGTGGCGCCCGTCGCCATTGTCCATGACCCATACGAAAAACGCGCAGTTCCTTCATTGACGTAGCCCACTTGGAGAGTATGTCGCTCCATCTCATCGGATATTCGTGCAAATCAATACTGTCTGGATTGAATATCGTACCGACAACAGGATACCCAGGGTCGGCGTCATCTAATGGGCTTGCCTGAAAAGCCTGATACAGGATACGGCAGTCGTCGAGGTATAATTCTCTCAAGCCTCCGCTTCCATTATTCTGTCCAATAGAGGCAACCCAATCGATCTGCCATTCGTGGCTAAAGACGTAGTGGCCGAGTGCTAGCACTTTGAGCTGCGGGAACTTGATGCCACGGAAGTCCATCTTTGGGAACCAGCCCCAATACTCCTGATAGTATAACGACAAGACTCTCAGATTGTCACGGATGCCGGGGACTAGCCACGTTTCGGGGAGACGCTCGAAAAACTCGTACTTCTCCTCATAATACGCAATGCTGTCGTCGGAGTCTTCGTCTATCTCTGTAGTGATCAATATTTTCAGGTTAGTAAGGCTTGGCAAAGACAGGACTTTGTTGAAGGCTTCCGATTTAGCAAGATCGGTATCATAGAAGTCAGCCAGGTTTGTAGTTGTGAGTTCCTTGAGCTGTATGGCCTGGTAGACTGGAACACCAAAATGGTGCTCGGGACTAGGATACGTCCGTTCGTAAGCACCAAACTCGTCCTGGGCTTTTTCTTCAATCTCTATCTGTTTCTCGATGTTCCACATGCCTGCGATGCAGTGGCACACAGTATCAAGCACCCTGTACCGAAAGCTCCACGTCTCCTCGATGTCTTTACCAGTTCGTTGATCCTCGCCGCAGTATTGATTAAATCGAAGGTGAAGCGCCGTGAGACCGGAGAAACAACGTATATATGGTAGAGCGTCTAAGAAAGCGATAGGGGTCGGATAGTGTTCATTGCAGTTGTATGAATATTCGACATCAACTGACGTATCAAGAGTGAGCTCTTGGACCAAGTGGCGAAGCGTAGGAGACTTGGCGACTTGGATGAAGCGGTTTTCAGAGTCTCCATAACCTTCAAGACGTATTTTTTGATATATCTGAGGAAGGACAATTTGGTTCAATTTAGAACAGACGAACCTCAGGCGACACAAGCTCGGATTAGGTAGAAAAGAGCATATGTGTTCCCACGCTTCGGGCGGTAGCAGTGGGATGATAATAGCCATATTGGGATGTTCTTCGAGGATATGAGGTTATAACGTCTTTAGAGGATACGTGGTTGTTGGTGTTACTATAACAACCCCATTTTATTATTAATCACAGGTCGGCGATTTATCACGTAATCAGATCACGTAGACAAGTGTAACCTGAGCGTTAACTGCGCATTTTCCGACTGTCAGCGGGAATGGCTTAGATGAATCCAAGATCTCATTAGTCTTCTGATCTACTGGTTCCAGACATGTGCGGCTCCCTTCAGCCAAGGTTCGAAGGCGACATAGCAAAAAATTCTTCCTGCGTCTTGCTCTGATTTGGGTCTGGGAAATGACATCAACCAGCTATTGCCACCATTGAGGGAGGAGAATAAGGGTCAAAGCAGCTTGTCGGGATCCAACAAGTGCTTTTAATAGTTTCAATCCTCGATCCAGCCATTCTATCGGTTTGTGAAGATGATGAATGGATTTAAGTTGTGGGGAGGAAGCTTGAGAAATAGGGGAATTGATGACAGGACGAAGGGATTCATTTTGGAATGACTGGGCTATCCTGCAGCTAATTCTCAATAGGAAACGATCACCGGCATCGATGGGATACAGAAACATGTGTAGTAGTGGCATAGTAGATACCAGCCACGGGACTCCAACTAGGTCGTCAGTTTACTGTGGCCATATTCTACTGCCTAGTCTATGTTAGGAATTGAGTAGAGCCTAAGTGATAATATTTCTTTCCAAAATTAAGTGATGAGATTGCAACTTTTTGTCAGTATTGTGTATTAGATAGCCTATAGACCTTTATATCTTGGTCATGTAAGTGCCCATGTTGTTGATCTGACACGACTAATTATAGTTATATAGATGTCGCCACCTTAGAGATTGTTCTTAGCTTTTGTAATATAGAGTAAACGAAACGTCGATGCTGTTAGATATTCTTCTTACCTGTCGACACAGTACGGTTACATTCCAAGACAAGTGCAAACTGGGTATCTGAATACTTTTCTGCTTTTCCCCACTTCTTGGAATCTTGGATGTGCTTGTATCCTGTTATTACTACGGGGCCTTTGCTACCTGAGTGGCTCGATTGTTTACTGATCTACCAGAATGAAACAATAATTTAAACTTTGAGGAACCAAGCATACATAGGTCGAGCATGGGGGATACAAGACTCTCGGCCGAGAACTAACCCTTGTCACATCCTGGCAATAACGATCGAGATCATATCAGTGAGACAGAGTTGACAATGATCGGAAGTTGCATGGTTTACTATACTGCTGTGTATGTCCTCTTCAGCAGCCCTTGCACTGCCACTGCTGATACTAATTAGCCAGTGGCAAGCATCAAATTGAGACTCTGCGCGACTGTCAACTCGCCACGAGCGTCCACAATTGTTGCACACAAGTGGAATAGTCGATATTTCTCTGATGCCTACTATCTGCTGCAAGAAGCTACTGTTGTCAGCCTAGGTAGGCAGCCAAACCATTATGCACACGTTCCACGTTGCCGCCCACGCGATTAACACAATTTTCTACCACAAGGCGAGCGTTGAAGATATTCTTTCCCGTATCTTTGAAACCCAACGCACTGGCTTTTGTCATACGGTCATCTTAATCTCTTTCGACCGGTTGAATGGTACGTGGCGGAAAATCCTGCATAAGCACCATTCACTAAACTATTGGCTTTGCGGCTTGATCGATTCCATCCTTACTCATGATCTGCAGAACGTCTAGACCCTCTTCCAAATGCTAAGTGGGGGGATCGGCTGGCCCTTCTGAATGGGGTCGTTGGGTATGACGGCTAGACGGATACGATATTACTACTAACTTAACTGGAGATGATCAAACTGGTATCCAATTGTATTCATCTCCAGTAGACTCGACAATGGCTTGAGAGACTTGGGCAGTTGGGCTTCTCTGATCACTAGTTCTCTAGGGCTAGCACGGTAGCACTGCGGCACGGCAGCACGGCAACACGACAGCATGGGAAGTACGGGAACAAATGGGCGAGTCCTCGACTGTCCATGATTGCCACCAGGCTTCAGGGATTACTCATGTAGTCTATCAGACGTGTCTCAAATAGACTCCAAGGCAAAGCAAAGATGAAATGGCACGGTAGGACAGTGTTTAGAAGCCGTTACTGGCTTTATGACGCCGCTGTGTCCAATCCAAGCCCCCCCTTTCTACTGACTCTGAGTCAAGTACTCCAAACTTTGGAGAGGTCCGAGAGCGTTCCTTGGTGCAAAAGTCAATAAAAGTTTGCTAAAGGATTCATTAGTGAGACCGTTGATGCTTAGTGGACGCCTTGAACAGCCGGCACAAGAGGTCAAAGCTTGGAGAATGAACGCGAGGGCAACTCTGCCTGGTAAACCCGCTAGGCCCGGTGTTTGTGTAAAAGGAAAAGACTTCTTGAAACATGACGACTCGATTTATTTTCCCTGGACTGTCGACAATCATCTCCACCATGGTCCTTGATGGAACGGCAACATCGGTAGAGCCTACTGGGCTTGGGCGTACGCTTCTTGCTCTCACCATATTCTTTCTTATTCCGACGACGATTGTTATTGTTTTAAGATGCTGGGTTCGACTACGGTACAAGATCTTTGGCGTGGACGATGGCCTCATGCTTATCGGCTGGGTGAGTGACATGGCCCTCAATTCTTTGGTCAGCGCAACGTAACGCGATGCAACGCAACACAGCACAATGCTGATAGACAGACTTGGAATATAGATGCTCTACGTGAGCGTTAGCGGTATCGTCGCGCGAAGCACGTATGCTGGCCTCGGCACCAAAGACACGGAGTTGAATGCCTATCTCCAGAATGATGGTCGAAAGGTATATTTTACATCGTCACACCAACAAGTGGATGAGCAATTGACGCATATCTACCTACCTAGTTCCTATGGTTTTTCCAAGTCACTTACTGCATCTCATTGCTATTCCTCAAAGGTTCCATCTGCGTCACCCTTCTTCGCATTGCTGTCGCTAGAACCCACCGCATCATCGTTTGGGCCACTCTCACATTCGCGTTGATTTCTACTTCCATCGTCATTATTGGGCTTTTCGTCATCTGCCGCCCGATATCTACCGCTTGGGGCCATGAGGGCACATGCGCACCGACAATTGTCATCGCGAGTCTCGGATATCTTGTGTCTGCTGGTGCAGTCGTGACTGACTGGATCTGTGCCGTCCTGCCTGTCTTCATGCTCTACAAGTCCAACATGAAGAGGAGGACCAAGTTCTCAGTGGGTGTTATTCTCGGGTTGGCTGCTTTTTACGCTTCACTCCTCATCTTATGGTATATTGGAGCGTGTATTAACTTCAGAAACAGGGCATCACTCTGCACAATAATTCGACTTCCCTATGTGAAATATTACACCATCATCCCTAACTATCTATGTCAGTACCTCATCTACAGTCCTCGCAGCATCCGCTTAACTAACATGCAAAAAAAAAACAGACAACGTCGCAAACATTGTCATCTGGTCCATCGTTGAGTCAGGAATTGGAATCGTGGCCGGCTCACTACCCTCACTACGCAAGCTAGTCAGCAGCCGATTCCATTTCGACACTTCGACAGCCAATTCTCCAGTTCAGATTACACCATTCGCGGGTACCAAACGGGCCATCATCGCATCCAACTCGGCATCAGCCTCACGCAGCAGGCCCAACCGGGGTGCTGGAACAGCCAGGATAGGCGAGGGTGAGGGCGACTGGGAGCAGCTTGATGATGGTTCATCGAGCCAGAAGATCTATGTCAAGGTGGATCTGGAGATGCAATCCTTGGAGCGACCAGTGACGCCTCGGGCATCGCAAGGGTCCCGCGAAGACCTTGTACGATGAGGAAACGATATTCATCTACGGCATTTCACCCGGACATGGCCAAGCAGGTATAACAGCACATATATACACGAACCTTGAGTGCAATTAGCAGAGGTAGTTTTGCTTCTAAAAGTACAGGATCTAGAGGAGTTCGAATTAGTCATTATTATTATGTAGATTATGTATATCTCTAATGATACGATATTCAATACAAATGATCCATATAAGCTCGGGAAGAGTTCCATCGTGAAATGAGTGCGGAACGGCATGTAGCTATCCCGAGGAGCTACTAACTGTAATAGGCATACTTTGGTATCATGTTCATGGGGGTGGCGAACACGGTATTTCACTACAGTTTATACAAAGAGGTCATTAATATATTGGGGATATAAGTGGTTCATGGTAATAGACGGTAGATGACGGGTTGTGCTAGCATGCGTTAGAACTAATCTAGCTACATGATTACGAGCTTAAGGGTGATGAAGAAATCTTGCTCCATGAAACGCTTTTTGAGACCTCAACGGAAAAAGTCAATGATGATGATAACTGGGTTATTATATACAGGGGAATAACTAGCTCGCAAAGCGGATATTGAACCGGCGACGGTAAGGATTCTCCTACTCGACGGTAGTATTCTGAGAAGGTATAGATCGTAAAAGAACTTGGGCATAATATTACACTGTGATACTATTCACAATGTTGGCTGCAGTAATCGTGTATTTTCTCTTATTATAATTTGAAGTTACTTAACGTTACTCTACCTCTTTTTGTCTATATCAACTAGGCTTTGCTAGCCCGTAAGCTGCATGTGAGGAGAGCCGGTTATTTCTCTCCCTACTTGTTAGATCATTAATTTCATGTCATAGTGCGCAGAGATAGGCGACGCAGGCGGGTGTTGTATATATGGCTTTGCCATGTTGGTGAGGTTCGCCGGATCGGTCGCTCAGTCATGTATATGCACTATTGGTAGTGTAATTAAGACCACGTGCCTTTACATCACCAATAATGCATGTGAGGTAATGCAATTACTTGCCTCTATAACTTGCCGTTTATATATGGCTACTGTAGCTACTGTATATAGCGGCTTATATAGCCTGTTTATATAATACATCTTGTTTTCACCACCGATGATATAGTCTTGTAATTGGCTTGCATGCTTGCCCTGAAGAATGTATACATCTATTGCTCAGATGGTTACCATGCACATATTGGTGGTCATTTACGCATTCGTGTCTTGAGAAAAGCTTGCATTCCGGTCTAACTCGTTGCTAAAACCCAGTTACTTGGTGAAGTCCTTGTAGTCCTCGAGGTCTTTGAAGTATTAAATCATAACAATCATTGTAAAACAACAGAGTTTCATTTATTATACACTACGACGCAAACATAATCCTTCGACTGTTGTAGTCAACACATGGTTTTCCGTCTGCCACACCTGACTCTATTACCTATTGATTGCCCTCAGCAGCATTGCCGCCAACAAGGCTTCATCTCGACATTCGCCATCTCCATGGCCCTCGTCGGCATACCAATCAACATTAGTTTACGAAAGACTGAGCCAATCTCACCAAGGCGATGGTACCGAAGCTCTATCGACCTTCGCAGCTGTGCCCCTTGGCTGACTCTGGTCTGGGAATGGTATCCAGGTGTTCACGGCTACAGAGAGTAGAGCGAATGAGTCGCCGACCCGCATGAATGTATAAAACATTCATTTGCAATCAATCGAATTGAAATCGACGCCTGGGCGCCTTGGGAATATGCCTTTGTGTTCTGGGATAGATTGTCCAAGATCAATGTGAGCCACAGGGCGTGAAAGAACTCGGCGGTATCATCCCTCTCACCTCTTTACTCTATAGGGTGTACTTGGATACTTCATCCCAAACCATTGGCGTTGGGGATGCTGGATAGCTGATCTTTTATCTATATATACCAACAGCCTGGCGCTAATAATCGTCAATGTCACTGGGGGTTTGTCCAGTAGCAGTAAGATAAGCACCAAGAAATGGATGAGCTCTGGTGTAACTCTCGTAGTGCTTTGTAATTCTGAGTAGGATCAGTAATACTATTTAGCGAGCGAAACAAGTCCTTTGGTAGTTGTGGTAAGGTATCCCACGACTCCTTCAACCTGTAGATGGAGGTGTCATTCAGGCCACCGGTAACCGCTACAAGGCCATCGAAGTTTCTGATCTGGAAGAACTGATGTGCAACCAGAATCCACCTTCCAATCATTGCACCTCGACTTCTGGTGTCATGTTCAGCTAATACAGTCTCTTTGACCCAGTTTGCAATGCCATTGGTGAAATGAGACATAGCCTTGATATTAGCCGCTTCCTTCAAATGGCTCTTCATCCACGGGCACCAGATCTCAGTAAGGTGCATTCTCCCCAGCCGGAGGGGTCTAAACAACGAACTGAACCCAGTTCGTCTCTTCCGAATGATATCATACGACTAGAGCTTGAAATTTCCGGCGGATAAAAAGCGTGGCACGTGAGAATGAAGGAAGGTGTAGCACAAGAAATGCATTTTGCTTTTTCTCCAGCAAGGAGCTCGCAGGGCTGCGGACGGGAACGATCCATTGATCAAGACTTTGGAGCCGTTTATGATGTTCTTATCAAGAGTTTGTCAATTCAGAAGTGGATGACAGTGACACAGGAGAAGTCTTTTCCTCTGTCATTGCTAATGTTTACGAGAAGATTTTGAACAGATACAGGGTGGCGTAAGACTTGTGCAATGGACTTGTGTAATAAATGTTGCTTGACTTATATGTGTTAATTCTTGATAGTAGTAGTAGATTAGCTGAAAGTGATAAACTCAAGCCGTAGGTAATTCGCAGCGCTTGTAGTCGGTTGTGCCGAAGGATATGTAGAATCGTTACGTACCCCGGATCGTTGAATGATGAAGCTGACGTTAGCTATTGGCTCTTGAACATCTCAAAGACAACCGAGAGTACCTGCCGAGACGATCTTTCTAAGACAGGGAGGCATGTATCCACTCGCACTCTGATAGTGTAGACTGCAGCGGCGGCGTGTCTGACAAAGCGAAGATCAATCACACGATGCTTACGTCTGTTAACCTGATAGACCTATGCCTAGAACTTTCAGGGGTCCATCAATGATACGATACATGCATACTTGCAGAATCATTCATCGTCCTTGATGTAATCTAACCGAGTAAAGGGGGGCTGACCTCCGGGGCTAACATCCGGGAATACGCAGAAGACTGACATCCAATAGAACCACTCGTTTTTCGTGTTGTGTTACTCCGGGGATAAATGTACAACACAATTCCGAAACTCTGATTGAATGCAGGTCTCAATCATGAATTGCGAAGCAAGGATGGCACTCCGACAAGTGGTAGACCTGCCTCGAAACCACCATCGTTATGGCTTAGGCCCTCTTGTGCTTTGTCCAAATTTCTACAATTCGCTCCGAAGCACTTACTCAAACGCGATATTACTCATTCCGATGAATTGGAAATGAGAAGACGATTCCTTGGAAGGGATTGGGGTCTATATCTGGACCCCCTCAAGCAAGGCATACCTTACGTAACATCTCAGCTCGACCATGACATCTTATTCCTCAACGGCATAGCGCCACCGTGTATCACAGAAGCGCTAGTGGATTGCTATGGTAGCCAATTAAACCATGTCGACATGTGTTGGTCCAAAATGGTTCAAGATTATGGAATATGGCTGATTTGGATTAGGCTCTCAAACAACTGGCGTCGCTGAGCCATCTCACAGTTGTTTACGTCTGGCTAGATAGTTCAAGGTTCTTGCCGGGAGAAAGATTACGAACAAAGAAAACTTATCAGCGCACGATTACTGAGTATCAGGTGAGGGATTTTGCAATGCTTCGAGTTGAATTGAAAATTTCATGCTGCTTAGCGGCATCAGAAGAGTATCCTCCTAGGGTCTACACCCTCGCCGATGGCTCCGCGAGAGCATATAATCCCAACTGACGAGTGGGTAGAAAGCGTCAAGGTGTTGTGCGTGCCGAATTAACCTTTGGACTAATATGTCAGTGTCTCGAGCAGTGCAGCGGTAGGTCACCTTGCATATATCCTCCAGGGGTTCTAATGTAGGCTGTCGTATAATGGACATCTTGATGGAGGAGAAGAAGGGGGCAGTTGGACATGGATGATTCTACAGATTTCGGTGTTGTCTACCCAGCCACCAAAACATTGTCGTCACTGCCTAACTTGTTCGGTTCCTGCTGAGTGGAACTGAGAAGATAGCACCCACTTATCACGTAATCGCTCACAGCATGAGGCGGCTGACGCGTATAGATATCGATCAATACAGTAAACGTTGGTGAGGTTGGATTGGTTCTTTTACGGCCATCTGGTCATTGAATTGTCGGTCCGAGTGATCTGAGGCCTGAGGGGGGTGAATGCACTTTAACAATGATATCCGAGATAGCTTCGGAGTCCAAATTGGTTGTTTGAATACTCAGACAAGGGGACTCGGGTTACACTGAGTCTCACAGCTAAGCTTGTAACATCGTCGCTGTCCTCCTACAACGACATGACAGGAAGATGTCAATAAGTGTACATTGGCTAGCTTGTATCACACATTCATTCCGGACAACGAACTTCCCTCTCAAAAGATAATGCCTGTGCCCAGCCTTTCTCCAACGCATTGCATAACTCCCAACAAGACTGGGTGGCAATACTCAGCAGTTTAATGTCTACAGTCTTCTCCTCTCGCCTGTTCTTTTTTGGATCAATACTGGTCGCATAAAGCAACATACATGTATAGTGTACTGACAATAGCATGATTCAGCAATCCCCCATGCTGCGTGTTATAGAGGCTATTTCAAAGCCAATCCCTAGACTTCAAAATACTTTTGACTTACTGATTATTGAGCCCGAAGCTTATCCCCAATATAGCGTCCACGTTTTCATCGATTGAACGGCGCGCATCAAAGAGTGCTTGGCAGAAGTCGCGTAATAGATCAAGCTCCAATCTTAGATTTAATGAACCAAGATCTTGGGCCCAACAATAGTAGAGCTGATGGCAAAATTTCCAACAGGCCTTCCATGTTCGCTCGTCGGGGTTGTGTATATGTATCTGGGATGTGCATCTGTGCTGGAGTAAGACCAGACTGGCAAAGTGATTGCGCAGAGCCCAGCAGTGAGCCAGTACGGAATGTAAGGACTGTAGTTCAGTTTATTGATTCGGTGGCTAGATACTCGGCTCATGCATTTCGCGGCCAGTCCCCGTTCTGGACTGTTCGTTGGTCTCTGGAGATGTTGGTCAGCGTTAAAGCAAGGTGATTATTGGAGCCACAAGCAGCTTGCCATTAAGCCTCACAAACATTTCCGCGCCAGGTGACTGCTCGATGCTTTGTGGACAACTCTTATCCAAGCAGCGTGTGAGTATGTCACAAATTCTGCCTTTTTGACCTACCAAATGTAGTAGCTGGCGAGTAAGTCGGATCAACCAGTGTCTGCATTGTACCCTGCTATTGTTAATTCTTCAACTCCAACAACGAGACTCGAACCAGTCCAGGGACTAACACAATCCTCAAGCGCTCTGCATCTGAGAATACTAGTTGGTCTGTCGTTGGCAACGTTTTTGCTAAATTCTTTTTCCTCAAACCAAGCCGTGGTAGTATCTTCGAATACCACTGCTGAAGTGGAAAAGTCGTTTCTTGAGCTCATGATGGCAAAGACAATATCAAAGCCGCAGTGTTATAACCTATTTTTGGATGTGATCGATACACAGACATCGGTTTCGGGACATCGTGTGTGACCTTTCTGAAAGGAAAATGCGGTAAAAAGATTCGTAAAAGAAGGGCTATGCACTTCTATGCATGCTTCGAGGCAAACGCTCAAGGTTAAGTAACAACTTGGGAGATTATGATTACAAGTCGTGTCAAAAACACGAAAACGCAGATGTAAATGGCATAAGAAGACAAAGATCATCTGTGGCTGTTGTTGGTTCGGTCATTGGCATCTCCAACGAAGCGCCAGCGAGCCATGTATAACTCGTATAGATACTCAGGCTTCCAAAGACCCTCTACAAAAAGACGACCTCTGCATGCTGTTATCTAACCATTTCCTTCGTTTCAGCCTGAAGCATACGTAAGTGGCGATACGCTGAAATCGTTTTAGAAGCTCTTCCTACTTTCTCGGACTACCCCGACATTTTTCAAAGGTTGGATGAGCATACAAAGGGCGTAACAGACTCGTTTAAACAAACTACTGTTATTTGAAACCATACACCTTGTCTTGCCGTTGGCACGTAAGCGGGAACAACCCATCTCCCATGCTTGCACAGGGTTCGGTTCGAGGTCCATCGAGCAAATTGACAAAAGAACAACGTAGTGGCCAGCAGGGGCATGCAGATAGCAGAATTTCCTCCTAGCTCTTAGGCAACATTGCGCACCTGAAACTCCATAGAGAAGATTTGTAAGCTGTAGGTATGCATATTCATATTAGCATAAGCCACTGTGATCGAGCTGGAATCACATCTTACGATCTTGTTCTTGGAATGTCTGCCAGCGGTGGAGACGCTGTCGGCACTTAGTTTTCCTCAACAAGTCAGCTGGACAGGGGTTCGAGAGATGATTCAAGTTTTCAACAGCTGGTTATCTGGGAAACTAACCCGTAAAAGACCACGCTCGGTCTCATTACTTGCCATCGATGATTGACATTTATCTAACCATAACAGTGAAGCCTATAGGAAGACTTCTCTAGTGTGGACGTGAAGCTGGAAATGAGTACTCTGTACTATTGGGTGTATACAATCTTACGTGTAGGCTTCCGATCGCTCCCCTTTGGAAACAGCGTGGCCCGGTTGGAACGTATGACAGATATTCTCCTACCCAGTTTCTGACAGCAATGATTTCAAGATGATGATGGTATTTATTGAATGGTCTCGATCACCGCAACTTGGGAATAATTTAGAAACTTTGTTCTGGAGTACAGCACTAGAAGCATAGGCAATCGAGGGGTAGTTACGTATCGGACCTTTTACTGAATCTAATTGCTAAAAGTCGGTCCGATTCGAAACTACAGTCCCTGTTTTCGACTTATATCCGGTCCCTGATGCATTAGCTTTAAGTCGTAGACGCATACCTAAAGCTAAACCAGCTGTTGCCTCCATATTCCCCATTGCCCAGGCATAATGACAATAATACAATTGCCGCAGGACTTCCTAAGGAGGAATTTTCCCGGTATCCACGTCTGAACTGCAGAGGTGTCTGTGTCGAGTGTCGACGCCGCAAGATAGCTATCAACCAAAGGCCCGAGCTGCTTTAGATAGGTTGCTGGATAAAGCCGCGCAAAGCCCACGATTTCTAGTTGCTGTTGTGTCTGCAAGGGAGCTTTGCCCAAACCGAGCATGATCAAAATCACATAGACGATCACCCGCCTGTTACATTGCAGCGCGAGGGAAACAGAATCTCCCGGATGACTGCGAGCGCTTCTTTGAACTGAGCTTCGTGGAGGTGAAGTAACGGATGGATGTCGTCCATGGTACCGTTAAAAGAAGGGAGTACTGCTGATATCGTCGTCGATGGCAGATGAATCTGGAGCTGCCGTATGTTGGTTGTTATGGCAACTATAAAGGCTATTGGCAATGATATAAGGATTTAGGTACAAATGCTAGAAAGAACCTGTGGTATTTATCCACGTTGACAAAATAAACTTCTCGGGCAGAAGCATCACATAGTAGTCTGAAGCTAGACAGAATGAAGACTTCGGTTTGGTGATGATGCTTTCAGCCGAAGAGAAAGCGCAGAAGGAGAGCGACTCGCCCTCCTGGCTCTTTTGGCAGACGATGAGACCCTAATGCAGTTGGAGGACGAGGGTACCTTGAGCCCTGGCTCACGCCATATCTTTGGAAATCTCATCCCTCAATCCATACTATCGCAGCATTGCCAGTCCTATCGTCGGCTTTGGAGTACCTCCTAGTGAGTGTATTGCTTGATGGAGTAGGCGTAGATATTGGGGGTATATAAAAGATATCCTAATCTAGCGGCATACCCAATCACAAAAGAAGCTTTGGCGATATTAATAGAAGTTGCAAAGGAGGTTTGGCTTGAGATTGAAGAGAAGGTTATTAAAAACGTAATAAATTCGATAAAGAACCGTCTTAAGGACTATTTCAGCGCCAACGGCTACTACACCAAGTATTGATATATACTAATCGACTTTTCTATCATTAAGCTTCAAAATTATATATAACACATTTAATTTGAACCATTATAGCTATCTCAATTATAGTCGAAAGTAGGTGGCTATAATCAAGATGGTTGAAGTTGACTCCACATGTGTCAGAACTTTCGCGCGCCCACTGTAAGATATTCAGAGTAATAGAAAATAAAGCGAAAGGTTCTTATGAATATTTTAGCTTAATCCTGCCCTTTTTCTGTTCTACAATAGTATACATAACAATGCCTTCTTAAACGTCCCTGCCCGTTTAATTTCCTCCTTGCTTTTGCCTATAGAAGTCTACCACACTCCTGCATCTGAACCAACCATCTATTCGGGGATCCGACGTAAGCAGGAGGCTGCTCTTTAAACCTTGGTGTGATTGCTTCTCCTGGACCTTGATGCGCTTCTCCAGATGCAAACATGGAAGCAACTAAAGGCGTACCATTCCCATATGATTCATGTTGATTTTCTCCAGATGCTTCCAGTACAACAATCCTCATACCTCGCTCTTAAGTAATAGTTCCGACACGTTGGGTCATGACATGTCTCATGAGCACATGGGGGTCCGGCATAAGAATATGATTCACGGCTGACAGCATGGAACCAGTCATGACTTGGCTGTGCCCAGTCCGACCTTTTAATGGAGATGAACCTGTTGTATATAACCTGGAGACAATAGTGGTTCGACATAGGTAGACGAGTTGAACATGTCTTAAGAATGCATGTTGCATAATTCCAGACGCGTCCATGGCGGTGCCTGGCGAGATCCCTGCCGATTCTGACTGGCTCATCTGAAGATAATAAATCCGCAGAATAGGAGGTTCTGATAATGCCATCCATCTCAGGTAACACCTTTGAGTGACGCTCTGCTGCCATGTGTTGCCCTCCACTTTGTCGAATGATTTGAACGGCTTGGTGCACCATGTTGAGTGGGAAGAAGAAATCAGGCATGCCAGTGTTCCTACTCTCCTGTGATCGAGCCATGACATGACCGGAATGAGCTATCCATGTCAAAAGCAGTAAATAACGTCTCTCAAACTTTTTTAAAAGGGCCCTAGGCTCGTACAAGTAAGCGGGACAAGGGATTGAGTCTCTGAAATGACCTATACACTTTGCAATCGTTTTGCCATTTCCGTCGCAGAGAGTTGGAACATGTTTTTGTATGTCGTCCCAGGAGAGTACCGTATGCGCACACAGGCGGATATAGCCCGTTTTTGCGATACATACTCGCTCTGATTCGTGTTGTTGCTCAGCCGAAAAGCACAACGAGGGGTGGTCGACTTTGCAGGAAGAACAATACATCCAATCCTGTTCATCACGAGCTGCAAATTTACAAGTCGGGATGCCGGCTCTCCTTCTGGCCTTGAGTCCTTCTCGACACGTGCTGCAATGATTCTCATATCTTATGAGATCGCCAAGTCCTTTACTTTTGTCTTTTTTGATCTTGTCGTCGAAACAGTGCTTAGCGTAAGTCGGGTCATCGTTTGTCCATTCAGCTCTATAGCTCGCACACCATTCACAACAATCCTTATCTGAGAACACATGTGATAGAAATGCGTTGTCTTTGGTCAGTCGTCTAAATCGTCGAGACACTTGGCGGAGGACAAAGAAGGCAAATATAGATGGTTTATCGGTCCCTTCATATATGCTGCGAACAATGAGCATCATGACCTCATCAGGTAGACTATGCAGCCCGACGGACATGGTCTCTTTGGTCGGAACTGGAATAGTATCAACTATTTCTCTGGTTCCTTCACTCATTCTGAGCATCCTGGCTTCATCCGGTGGACTATGCAGTCCAACAGGCATAGTCTCTTCGGTCAGAGCCGGAGTAGTAGTAACGATTTCTATTCCACGTGTTTGTCAACGATGTTAGCGCATGGATTCTAAAGTCTTACCAAGCTCATGGGCAACTTTCGCTTTATTGCGGCCAAACAATCGCCGTAGCCAGTCTAGTAACGTGGCTAGCATCATCTTTACACAAAATGGACT